>CAOJBI010133258.1:0-10185 GCA_948277035.1 Euphorbia corollata
AATCATCAACCATCCACTCTTTTGATTTGATGGTTGTCTGGCTTTGGCCCTGTTAATCTGTCCCCATTCCAAGCTTCATCATTGCCATTGGATTTGATCGTGGCCGTTGCTTTGTGGTCACTAGCGGGTGACGTTTTCAGGTGTGATATGCCCCGTTTTACTTTTTTTTTTTTTATAGAATAAGAACCTTGCATTAAACTCAAAGAACTAAGTCTTTTACAGGAACCTCCTCAAACAAAATGACAGGAGAAAATTTACTAGAACCTCATTTGGCTAAAGAATGAGCCACCTGATTTGCTAGTCTATTCTCATGAACAAACACAACCTTCTCAAAACAAACACTACAAGAAAACAGAGGAATAATGACGGAAATCAGGTGACAAGTGCACATCCGTCGTAGATCTCTGATGGGTTTATTGACGGAGTGAAATATCCATCAGGATAACATTGGCGGGACTTTTTCCCTCCTAAACCTTTTCACCATGACAAATATGCTGATATTAAAGTTATGTCAGAATCTTTTTCCAATTAAAAAAACAAAAAAAAAACACAGATATTATATTTCATTCTCTCTCATTCGCTTTCTCTTACACAATCGGGTTGCATTTACTCAAACCTACAAGAACCCTAGAACCCAAACTGCTTGAAATCAATCCCAAATCCCTCTTTATCCACTACTCTGCTGTCGACGATTATCCGTTCTGAACATTTCTTGTCTTCAGTAAGTGATTTTCTTTATTTTTGATTTTCTTACCCATTCGCGTATGCCTCCCTAGCCGACTTTCATCGTTGTGATTTTCCATTACAAGTACAAAAGTGGCAAGACGTTCTGGTATTCTTTAATTGTGGAGACTTGATATCCTGGACCACTAATCCATTGTAATCCACAAAATTGCACAAACCATTACATGCCTTTATAGCCATAAGACTGTGTGAAGCAACAACCATAACTCTATGAAAACCTACATCAAGTGAATATTTAAGGCCAAAATATATCCCCAGCAATTCAGCGTGCAAAACAGAGAGACATATGCCCCATTTTATTAATCATATGAGATCTTTCATGATACTTCTCTTTTTTTTTATTGGAATGCCAAAATTACAATCAACCCTCTAAACTTACCCTTTGACTTAAAACAAACAATTACCCTTTTGATATTTTTAAGCGTCACGTTAGTGCATCTTATTTAAATATTGATCGGTAATTTAACCGGTTAAAAGAATGGATTACATATTTAAAATTGAATCGTTGATTGAATTAATTTCTTTAAAAATTTGTCAAAAATACTAATATTGTCAATAAATTTGATATCGAATTGATCATATAAATTACACCATCCAACATTTAACAATATTTTTCATATTAATACTTAATATACGAAATTTATTTTTGAAATAAAAAATACAACAAAGTAATCAATACAAATTGATTAAATGAACGTTAAAATATAACTTAACTTTTAAAATTTAATTTCGTTTAGACCGCATTTTATAAATTAGATTAAAAACTTAGTAAAATTCATTTTATACTATATTTAAACCACACGTACATTCGTAAATGAAGATTTTCAATATATACATTAAATAAAAAAGTAATGTACATTTAATATCATGTTTACACTAATAATTAAATATGACTTTGATTTTAAAATCTTCCATTATTTTTCACAATTTAAATTTTAATTAAAAATATATTATTTCAATCAGATATGGTGAATTTATTTACACCATACACTAAATAAATAAATTAAACAAATAATTTAAAATTATGTACAAGTTTTATATAAATATTATAAAAGAAATAAAATAGAAACGTAAAGTAAATTGCTACTGTAGTTGAGTGGTAGACATAGCGAAAAATAAGTTGAAGATTTCGTGTTCGATTCCTAAATATTGCAAAAATTTAAAACATATTATTTTTAATAAATATAAGTGAACTAATCGGTTGGACTAGCAGTTTTCGGTCCAGTCGATTGATCCAACCAGTCAACGTCCAATCTTTGATCGAATTGGAAACCAGATATAAATTGACTGAACTTGTGATAGGGTCTGACCGGCGGCGGCTTTGGTTTTCAAAACCATGCTTTAGAGTGCTTTTAATCATAGCCAATAAACATTTACTATATCAACAAAAATGAATTATTCTACCAATACTTAATCTTAATATAAGGGTAAATAAAAATTTCTTTTCTAAAAATTGCATTAATAATCTAAAATAATATTAATGAAAAACCGGAATAAAAGAAAGACACATAAAAAGAACATGATGAAATATTATTTAATTAATTCCACAAATAATGAGGTTTTTATGGTGAGTAAGAATGGAGTATACTGTATACATATGCAAATTGTTTAAAACAAATTTGCACGGGTTTCGTAAAAGCTAAAAAAATTTGTGAGATGAATAATACGCTATTCAAGAGAAGCTGGAATTGACAATAAAGAATAGTTCATTTGATTATTAATTCAATTTAATTGAGTTACAGTCATTTTACCTGTAGAAGAATTAATCAAAACTCCGCCCTTTTCACCTTACTAATAAAAGTAAGAAATTGAACTTTAAAATAAATTAATAAGTGTCTAGTATAAAATTAAATGAAAAATGAATGGAAATCGTTAAAGTTACGTGAAATACATCATTGTCTTATTAACTTGACAGTAAAAGTTGGATGTCACCCCTAATCTATAAAAGTACCAGAAACTCTTCTCAACGTCACGTGTATGAATTTGATTGTTTGACTTTTGAGATATGTCGTTATTATGGTTTTCTCTCTTCAACTAAAAGTTGACGCGTGACATTGAGAAAGACAAACTCATACATTGTTGTCAAATTGAGAGGGTAACTGATCATTTTATAAATTAAAGGTAATATCCGACTTTTAAATTCAAATTAAGGAAGACATGCATTTTAGGTTAAAGCTATTATATGCCTTGATATGATTCATTGTTAATGATGAAACGAAAGATATATGACAATGGAAGGTAGAAATCAATAAACGGTACTTGAATTTCAATACGAAAGAAAAAGGTAATTGGACTTTTGATGATGTGCATGCAATATTTTCACATTAAAAAAGTTTGAAAAAGATTATTATTTGATGCTCATTATTTATTTTTCAGAAAAAAGTTAGTAGAAAATAACGTCCTTTACCCCCTTTGTTCTCTTGGGCTCGCAACAATTATTCTTTTATCGTTTCTTTTCATATTGCCATTCTACTAACCACATCATTGATCTACTAATTAAATAATTAATCTTTAATCCTGGACTTTATTATTATGATAATCATTATTTATTTGAAGGTACAAAATTGTCATTAAATCTATTAATGTTGATAACATCCCTAGTCATCATTAATCAAGTGTGAAAACATTATATAAAGTCTCATGTATGTCAAAAAAATATGCTATAACATCTGATAAGTGTAACTTAATTCGCAGACTCATGCACAAACACCATCGGAATAAAAGAGATAAGCTTATTAAGTTTGTTACAATCATTAAGCATAGATCTTAGTGCAAAAATTAAATACTCATCTGTATCTCTTTTTTAAGGAAGACATCTATGTTTAAAATAATAGTATCTAAATAGTTGGGTTTTAACCAACTGAAGGCTTCCATGCAACTCATGACCTCAACAATATATGTTTCCAGCAACTCATAAGTGACATCTCGTTGCAATAAAATGTTATTTGCAAATTTAATGGTTCCCGTAAATAGGGAATGCATATAAAGAATTTGTCAATCCAACAATTCACTTTATAAAATCTCCCTAAAATGAAATTGCTTGTAACATAATGTTGTTTCTTTTTATATATTTTATACTTTTTGCACCTTTTATCATTTTAGTTAATAATAATATGGATAATAGGAAACATGAGTAGAAAAAAATGCAGTAGATTCTGCAAATAAAATTTGAGAAATGAAATTTGGAAAATATGTTAGTCAGGTCATTATTTTAAAAAAGAAGTATGATATTGTTCTATGCAAGTTGAGGGCCTGGTAAAACAATAAAGATTGTATAATAATAATAAAATAGTAACAATAGAAAGTTTTACTCAGTCCTAATTTTTAATTCATCATAAATTTACTTTGATTATATCTAGAATTGACCCAGACAACACAATTGGTTATAACGGGTGAGACTCCTTTTTTTATTCAATATGAAGTTTATTTAAATTTCTAACTCGAAACAAATACCTAAACCGTTTTAATTAACAAGTTATATCCCGAAATATTATTTATGTCACCAATATCATGATTAAAAATTTATTTATAGCTTATGTAAATCCATAGATTGGATTTTGAGTTGTTTATTGGTTTGTAAGTTACTGTTGTTGTATTGAAGTATCGATCCTGAGATATTGAATTTAAAGAATACCTATGATACTTCCATCATCACTTAAATCCAACAACGATTTTTCAGTAAAAAAATTCAATCGTTATTTGATATATAATTCAGTCCTTAATGCGATTGGATTTAACTATCACAATTTATTACTATGATTGCTAAAAACTTTTGTGAAAGACACTCTAAATTTCTTAATTAAACACTTAAATTGTTGTCTAACATCAAAGGCAAAAACAACAATTTGATTTAACTATTAATATAAAAGCGATAATGATTTTCATAATCAAGCATTTAAATTATTGTTTAATATCAAAAAGTAAAAAACAACACTCCTTTCATCGTTTTCATTAGTCTCTTTAGTCTTTTCATTAATTTTTTAGTTTTCTAATAACTTATATTATCAATACAATTTTCTTTTCTAATCTGCCTTTGTGTTAGTTAGAAAGAAAGAAATTTTAATATAAAGATATTAAAATCAGTTTAGTCATTTTATTAATGTAGAAATTATTTAATTCGTTAAATAGACAAATAAATACTGGGAGAAGCTCCGAAAATTCCCAGACAATCAATTTGTGCTATGGAACCACATATGTCTTCAAATTTCAAACATCATAAGGAGAAATTATAAGCAAGCAAACGGATACTCCATTGTTACAAATATATACAGATGTAAAAAAAAAGATTAAATACGTATCGATCTTTTTAAATTGGGTATATTTCATCACTTACCTTTTCAATTTTGAAAAGTCTATACCAGATTTTTAAACTCGGTAAAAATGCATTCATCAATTCCTTAGTATTACATATCACATTATGATTAATTTAAATTTTCAAAGATATTAAAAATTTCAATTTCTCTTTTCAATAATGTGACACATGAGATTAAGGGATTAGCAATTACATCACTAGCAAGTTCAGAAAGTTACAGAAACGTATAATGTATGGGGGCGTTAAATATGTATTAGCTTGAAAAAACTTTGTTACTGATATACATGAGGTCCACAGGAAAAGAAAAAAGCAATCATAGCATATGTTATTGTTTTGGCACGGTCAACAGCAGAGTTAAGCTAACTGAACAACTGCCCAATCTGAAGCAGGGAGAGAATATCAGATTTTACCATGGTTGAACTTTGACTGGGTTATCAGAAATGGTAAAACAGTAATTTCAAAACCCGGTAAATAATAAATGAGAGATTTAAAAATGAAGGGATAGGCAAAAGGCCAAAAGCCATGATTGAGATAATTGGCCTCCTGACAACAAGTCATGATTGACACACTTCCCCTTTCTATTTAATCTCCTACTATCTCCCCCTTCCTCCTCATTCCCCCTCCCTCTCTTTCTCTCTCTCTCAAGCTTAACAATAACAAACAGCTCCGGTTAGATGACGGCCGCCGCCGGTAAAGACGATTTAGGTTTGAGCTTGAGCTTGAACTTCCCCCAAAATCATCACTCTCTTCCCCAGCTCAATCTCCTCCCTTCCTCTACTCACGCTTTTCATCCTCCTAAACCTTCATGGCTTCAATCTTTTCCTTCTTCAGGTATTATTTTATTCAGATCTTTTTTGCCTTTACTTTTTCCAGATCGGCCTTTTTTCTTCTTTTCATGCGTGCAGTCGTCTTTACTACCAAATCTTGACTTGATTTTTATATTCAGTCGTTTTCAAATCGGTTTAATTAATTTTTATTCTGTTATAGATCCCTGCTTTGAAAAACTGAGTATTGTTTTTTTTATTTCTTTGATCTGTTGCATGCAGATCCGAATTCGGACTCCTGCCGAGCCGAAGCGCGATCGTTTTTCCGGGGAATTGATGTGAACAGCCTGCCGTCGACGGCTGATTGTGAAGAGGAGGCCGGAGTTTCCTCTCCGAACAGCACTCTGTCGAGTGTAAGTGGAAAAAGAAGCGAAAGAGAAGGAAATGGAGAGGATAACGATGTGGACAGAGATTTTTCTCGCGGAATCAGCGATGAAGAAGATGGCGATACCTCAAGGAAGAAACTCAGGCTCTCTAAAGATCAGTCTGCTATTCTCGAAGAGACCTTTAAGGAGCACAATACTCTCAATCCAGTAGGTTCTCTCCTTCATTCCAATTTTTTCTTTTTGGCTGCCGAGAAAAATTTCGACAAAAATCAAACCAGGTGTTTGTGGAAAATCTGTTTCAATTCAAGCTTTTCCT
This sequence comes from Euphorbia corollata, assembly GCA_948277035.1. NCBI lineage: Eukaryota > Viridiplantae > Streptophyta > Magnoliopsida > Malpighiales > Euphorbiaceae > Euphorbia > Euphorbia corollata. The sequence continues at coordinate 6,523 of CAOJBI010133258.1, forward strand.
GCATGACTGTAATGAGGAAAAAGAGGAACGGTGATCGTAATAATTTGAAACAAAATTCTATGCGATTTTCTCGGCAGCCAAACAGCACATAAAGAGAAAACGAAAGGGGTATTTTAGTAATTGAACTAATGTAATCTGTGATTTGATCTTGTGGACAGAAGCAAAAAACGGCATTGGCTAAACAGCTTGGGCTGAGACCAAGGCAAGTGGAGGTGTGGTTTCAGAACCGAAGGGCAAGGTGAGGAATTTTTCTTTTACATATTTTTTGAAAAGAATCAAAATTGAAATTGAAATTACCATATTTGGATCGAGGAGATTTTATTTACAGTTTTTTTATATATAATTTTACAGGACAAAATTGAAGCAGACAGAGGTTGACTGTGAGTTCTTGAAGAGATGCTGCGAGAATCTAACGGAAGAAAACAGGCGGTTGCAAAAAGAAGTTCAAGAGCTGAGAGCACTGAAACTTTCCCCACAATTTTATATGCAAATGACCCCACCCACAACCCTGACCATGTGCCCCTCATGTGAGCGTGTCGCGGTCCCACCCTCTTCTTCATCACCAGCCGTTGATTCCCGGGCCCACAGGCCCGTCCCCATCAACCCATGGGCTCATCATTGCCCTGCACCCTTTGCTCGATCCTAAATTCAACAAAGGATATTTTAGTCATTTCAGACATCATTACTAAAAAAATTCTCTTTATTGATTAATCATCCATCGTATTTAGAAAAAAGAAAAGGTTGTTGGGACTTGGGAAATGCGTTGTAAATGGAGGGAAAGGAAGTGGGGAAAAATAGTTGGGATAGCGTATTTTATTTAATGTGTAACTTGAAAGTTTTAGGATGAAGATATGGTGGTTGTAAGGTTATGATTTGGTGGGTCTTCCATGTTTGTATTATTGACCCATCAATCTCCCTTCATAAAGTTTGACATAGTAGTTTAATCTTTTTCATTAATTAAATGCTAATCCCTCCAACTTCTTACAACAGGCAAAAAGGAAGAGGAACTTGCAAGTATATGTAAAGTGCTATCTTTTCTAAATTACTTTATAATGCTTCTCATTAACTATTGACTGGTAGTTTCATGTTATTCTAATCTTAATTTGAGTATCTTTTAATGGAAAGACTTTGAATTATGAGGAGATATATTTCGGAATCCTTGCCCTTTACATGTTAATTGGTTGAATATAAACATGTTCACGGGCGAGTTACCCATTGAGGCTGGCTGGCTTGAATAGGCCTAAACTTGAACGTGCATTTTTTATACGGTCCTTTCCGAGTTTGGTAAATTCCGAAATTTGTCATATATATATATATATATATATAACATGGTTGAATGAATATTTATATTTAATAAATTAAGTAAAAAATGTAAATATAGATTAAAAATAGCTGCACGCATGGGAAAAAAATTAATTTCTTTCCCAATCTGAAATTTTAAATATAAAGGAACGGAAATGATGTTTGTATAGTAAAGTATCAACCATGACGAACAAGTACAGTGAAAAATGTAGGTGGTGTGTAGAGGCGAGGACCACTGGTCACCGCAATCATCCCGCCTGGGAAGTTGCAGCGCCACCTTCAAGCCTCTACAAGGGTTTATTTGTCAACTTGGAAATTGAGCACGTGGATGGGCATCGATGTTTTTGGGGGAAACACCGGTAAAAGACCTCCCTCATCCATTCTCAACACCCTTGCAGGGTTGTTTAGGGTTAGCCTTTTTACACATGTCATTTCCACCCTCCGCCTACCCTTTAGTGGTTAACTCTCTTTTATTCCTTGTTCTCCTTTCTTTTTTTTATTACGGTGTGGGATTATCAACAATTGTATCACTACTCCAGTTTGATTACCAAAAAAAAATAAAATAAAGTCTACTATAAGTTTCGTCATCATTATTCATCGGGGAAAACACATAAATGGCACGATATATTTACCAACTCACCCTCCGAGGAGTATATTGTCATTTTCAAACTTTTTAATTCCATGTACATGTCATGTGATACATATCTTCAATTTTTTGCATCATTTTCATAATTTTCGTCATAAACTGTTAATTATTCCGTGATAAATTGATCACACAAAATTAAGCACGTACGATGCACGAGCATCTCGCTTCCACACCATCACTCGGCCTGACCGAGTGAGTGAAGCCGAGTGACTCGTCTTCCCTCACTTAACAGTGACGAGACATTAGAGTTCTCTTACAACTCTATCTCTAGATTCCTGATTCAGAAGGAACTCTATCTAATCCAAGTAAGAGTCCTACTTGGATTTTGAGATTCACTCCTACTCAGATAAGGAGTCTTTCTACCTCTATAAATATAGAGGTTCATGTCTAAAATCAGGTACGTGAATCTACCTCAAAACTCACATATCTTATCTGCCTCCTCTCTTAATTCCGTCACTGACTTTAGCATCGGAGTGGCTACGCCGGTAAAACGGCTAGTCACTCTAAACTTTCTTGCCTTGCAGCTCAGCTTTCCGGCAAGATTCCGACATGCGACGCTATGAAGATTAGGGTTCAAACGATCCATTATTTGACTAATCTTTCATTAATATTAATAATATTATTAATAATTTTAGTTATTAATAATATTAATGATTATTAATTAATATTATTAATAAAAAAATACTAATTAATAATTTAATATTCAGTTTCAATTCAGTTTCAATCTTTTCAGTTCAGTTCCATTCAATTCAGTTTCATTCAGTTCAGTTCAGCCTACCTGCTTATCAGTTCAAAAGAACAGACCCTAAATCAAAATGGTAAAGGACAAAAGAGTAATTTGAAAGCATGGCAGGGACGCTGATTCTGAACTTCAAATTCGATTGAATCCTAAATGAGAATAAAAACTTTAATTGAATTGAAATGTAAGGGTAAGTTTAAGATATGTAAATTTTATATATATAAATTGAAATGCTTAAAAAATAGTAATAAAATGTATGTGGGTCTCACTAAATATGAGAATTGTTTTTTTTTTAATACAGCTCTCAATTTTCATTTATTATAGTTATCCTTCCAACTTTATAAAAAGCATCAATTTCTTCTTCTTAATATCACGTGTAAGTTTATAATTGAGGAAAGAAATAATAAGTAAATTAAAATATTTGAAAATCAAATCAATATATGAAGTTTGATCGGAATGCTGCAAAGTTATGTGTCTTTGTCAAATTTTATACATTAATTTAAACTTTTGAAAAACAGTTTTTATTAAATTTAACATTTTTTTTCGTGTTTACTTCAATTTTCACGAAAGCAACCATGATTTTGTAAACCATGCACGAGTGCTATGATCAGTAATTATCAATCTGATTGTGACTATGAGTAAACTAATACTCCATCCTTTCCTAAATAATTGCATCTTTAATTTTTTTTTATTTTGTATATTTTCAGCTTAATTAGATTATATTTTCGTATTTTTTTTGTAATTTATTCTTATAATAATTAATAAAAAAGATTAGATATTTATAAAACTTTAAATTGGCAATTAAGATGAATTAAACTTTTAGGGTAAGCATGTGAAAATCAAATTAATCAGTTTTATATTAGTGGTGACAAAAATGCTAAGAGACCGTATAAAAATAAAAGGAACGTAAAGTAAACATTGATTACATTTGGCAGTCAATATATATGACAGTTACAAGAAAATGAAAAATAAAAAT
>CAOJBI010133566.1:0-11758 GCA_948277035.1 Euphorbia corollata
TGTATAAGTAGGTTATAACGGAGTTGTGTATTTAATGATTACTTTGATGTTTTACGATGAAATTGGTTTTCAAAAAAATAAATATACACAGGATTATTTTTTATTTTTCAACGTTTTGAAAATCAGTTCGTGCTGAATTTCGATACACATCGCCCCCATTTTATATATGGACATGGCAATTAAGGCATTTGATCGAGTTACTGCCACATTACAGCCATATGTAGCTGGACACGTTTTTTAAGACGCCATAGTTTATTTTTTTAACACATGGAAGTTAACTTGGCTGATAAAATCACTGTACCAAAATGTTTTCGCCATGAAAAACTATCAGTTTCAAGCCTCAAAATAGTGCGCTTAGAAATTGTTTGACGAAATTTGATATAAGCCACAAAATTAAGGGGTGCATGTGCTTCAAATAAGGCCAATCTATATATATTTTTATATTTTAAATGACTTTTTTTTTTGGTAAACTTGCTACTTTTCAGAAAGAGGTGTATGTATGTGTGATTAAGGTCTTGGTCTAGTGGTTAAGACGGAAGCCGTGGACTCTAGAGGTCCCAGGTTCGAATCATATCCGGGATGAGTTTGAGAATTTTTCTTTCCATTTAATAATGTAAGCCCAAACGAGACAAAAATTTAAAAAAAAAGAAAGAGGTGTATGTGAAATTTTTCCCAGTTTGTATTTTTTAAAAATTAGTAGAAAAGGATAACACAATATCTTTTTTTTTGTTAAAAATAATTATATTGCATAGGATATTTTAATCGATTAAACATCATCATAATTTAATCATATTATTTAAAGATTATAATTTAAGGTTTGAGTAAGTTTCAGATATTTTCTGCTTGTTATGATTTTTTAAAATTTATCGTAGTATATTTTGAAAAATATTTACACTCCTAAAAAAAGTTTCAGAATTTAGTATGAAATGTAATATATTTTTATTAACATATACAATTTAACTTCAAAATAAACAACAATATCTTTTGTCGTGACATTATTTACTTTTAAAATTTATTTTACTAACTTTTCAAAATCACACATTTAGAAAAAAATTTTCCAAAGAACATTAAAATCACATGTTCACTTTTAAGTTTACCCTGGATTTTTTTAACCACGTAGACCTCGATGTTTTCGAGTTTGTTTCACCTAAATATATCTATTATTATATTTTATTCGAATTTATAATTATGATATATTTAACAAAATTAAAATTTTGAAATTTACCTAATTTCCATAGCCACCGAGGCTCAACTAATTATTCTATCATATATATTATTCAATCATTTATACTTCATGAAAATATTGAAACTAGGTTCGTTTAGTTGGCGGAATGACTATTTCGTGAAAAATGAGATAAACGAATGAAAAAATGTTAAAAACAGTAGAATATTTGTATGGAATCCTTAAGACGGATGAAATGACTATTCCTAACTATCATACATGTCATGAAATAGCTATTCCTTTTCTCAGTAAGTAGTAGTTATTCTATGACATGTATGATAGTTATGAATAGCTATTCCATCCGTTTTAAGGATTTCATACAAATAATTTATTTTTTGATTCATTTTTCTCTTATTCCATGAAATAGTCATTCCGCCAACTAAACGAGCCATTAGAATAATCAAACTTAACCAAGTTGAAGGTAATTTGTAACTATTAGCATTAAACTGAAACAAACTGACTGAATTTCTTACATGATTTATTGAAACGGAAATAGAGTTAAAAAAAAAAGCCCCAAAGGCGTTTTCCCGGCAATAAGAAAAGGCGCGATAAACAAATACCGTTGGGCGTTAGGTGCAGCGTACTTGTCAATCTTCGGTGGCACAAATAAAATAACATTAGAGCTAAAATCTAAGAAAAAGACGCCAAAATCCAAACAGCAAACACAGACCCTCGCAGATGGATCCCTCTCCTGTTAAATCCTTCCATTTTCTCTTCAATGTCTCCCTTTGCCCTTTCTCCTCCTCTTCCGTTCATGGTGTTTTCTTCCTTTTATTGTGGCCCAAGGAGACTCTTCAACCAAGGACGACGGCATGTCAACTCCTGCGGTCGGCCTGCAACGTTACTCCGATGTCTCCCTCGTCAACGCTCCTATTCTCTTGCTTTTCTATTTCCATAACGCTGTTCGTCAGGAGCTCTCCAACCTTCACCGATTGGCGGTTACTGCTTTGGAGAGTGTGCTTGAACGACGTGAGCTGATAATTGAACTCCGCCGAAGGTTCCAGTTTCTCCAACTTGTGGAGGAGTATCACTCTGCTGTAGAAGATGAGGTCGGCATTTTTATTTTCTTCTTTAGTTCGAGTTATTTGATTTTTTTTTTTTGAAAAAAATTTGGCTATCCAATTCGATCTCCTTTTTATTTACCAATTCATCTGCTAAACAGGCACTTTCTGGAATCAAGTTCAGTTCACTGTGGTCAGTGATCACTAAATTTTAGGGCTAGGATAGTATGATTATTGTTCTGAAATCTGTTCAAGTATTTTCGTTGAACAATGTAACATCTATGTTTGGAAATGAAAGAGGAAGCAATAATCATTATGCCAATTATTTCTTTTTCGTAACCTGTTATCATAATTTCCATCTATTTAATGGATGTTGCGAATGAAAGATGTCCTATGTAATCTAATAAGTATAGTTGTTGATTTCAAGAGAACAGGGAGAAACTAAGCTTCCCGAGCTTGTTTATTTGGTAATTGGATTTTAGCTGAATGATATTTCAACCTACCTCTTTGACTTTTTGTTCACTTCAGTTTGCAGTCCCATTATAGTCTCGTAAGCCTTAACAGACGTTTTCTTGAACAGGTTATCTTTCTAGCGCTAGATGTCCACACTAAAAATGTTGCCCATGCATATTCCCTCGAACACGAAAGCATGGGCAACTTGGTGGACTCTGTTTTTGATTATCTGGATTCGATGATGGATGGAAATAAAGATGATTCTGAGCCATATCAAGAACTTGTACTAAGCCTTGCTACCATGGAATCTTGCATTTGTCACCATATGCTGAAAGAAGAAGAGCAGGTGGGCATTTACTTTCGCCAAATAATGCTCATTATATTTTATTGAATTTTTCATATCTTAGATTTTCTTGAGCTGTTGGTTTCTTTTTTATGTCCTACACAGAAGATGCGAAAAAATTTCTTGTTTTTGCTTTATAATGCTTACCTTACTGGCCTGCACGTCTTCATAGTTTGTTGTAGATGTGTTACTTAATGTATGAATAGTTGCCACTTAAGTATATTTTTTTGTCAGTACTCAATTCTAATCTACCATCGAGTGATCATCATTACTCCTGAACATGTACAGTTTAATTCTTGAAAAATGCAAATATTAATAATGAAAGAAAGTGTAATATAAATTTATAGTCATATGTATTCGAATTTGAACTCGCATATTTGGAAAATACTTAAAGAGAGTATGCAATAATTTCTGATAAAAGTTATTAGTTATCTAGTTGGTCTTTGGGATCCAAAGGCTATCCCTTGTTCCAATGCTGTGAGCTCAAATTGATGGATTTCCTAAAAATGTAGTAATACAGGTTCTGAAAAATCTGAAGGAGTAATTGTTATTATGTTTTTGCATGTTGCTGATACTAGTTTTCATTCCTCTTAATCTTGATGTTTGCTGCTCATGACTGTTACTTGTTTTCATTCATTGACAAGAGGGATAAAGAGGAAAGTAGCAATTTCATATCATAAAATCAATGTCTCTGAAACTTTCAGCATATCTTGAGTTTTATGGTTTATAAAATTAGTGTCTCTGAAGTACTATATTTTCTGGATGCTAAATTTGTTATGGTCATGGGGTGCAGGTATATCCTTTACTCCTGCAACAGTTCTCTCCTAGAGAGCAGGCTTCACTTGTATGGCAGTTCTTTTACGTTATTCCTGTTATGCTGCTCGAGGAACTGCTACCGTGGATGATCTCCTTTCTTTGTCAAGAAAAACAAGCGGACGTCGTCAGCTGCATCAGAGACATTGCGCCCCCAGAAAAATCATTGCAGGAGGTATGACCTAGCCTAAGTCTATATTTGTAACGACTTTCAGATTAATGATCATACTAGATAAAATTTGCAGGTAGTGAATTCGTGGCTCCATAGGGATGATCAATTCCCTTTTGGGGCTTCCATGAGTATTAGAAAAGAGGTTCCTGATAAAGCTTTGTGCATGAGAAGAGCAACACAATTACACTTCTCCAACAATCCTCTAGAAAACAGGAAGAAGAAAAATCGTGTTGAAACCAGCATTGGAAGTAGTGGAATTGAATATCTCCATATTTTGCAGCGTATCATTCTGAAAGATCTGGAAGACTTACTTGAAGAGGCGCGTGAAACAACTTGCTCAAGTTGTTTAAGTACTGATTCAGTTGTAGTCCAGCTAAAATTTCTCTCTGATATCATAATCTTCTACAGGTAATAGATATGGATCCTGTAGTAGTTCACTGTAATCAAGTTCCACTTTGATATTTATTTATTTTGGTAATTTCCATGTTCAAATTATATGTTCCTAACATAATAGTTCTGGGATACAGCCATGCATTGAAGAAGTTTGTATACCCTGTGCTCAAAAGTCACTTCCTTGATGAGCACTTCCTTATTGAAACTCCAATTGAACTTCTACACCAGTTGCTGCAGCAAAATGCTCAAAATGGGATACCTTTGGACAAGCAATCGGAGAAGCTTTGCTACATACTGGATTCTTTTCTTACCAATATTAGAAAATGGTTTTATTTTCAAGAAGTCGAGGTACTATACTGTTCGTTTTGTTATTCCCAATGGCCAATAGCATTTTTAGAAAGCTCTATTTAATACCAGTAGTTACCAGCTATCAAAAGACTTCCTAAATATAAGTTCTCTGAGACATTTCTGTTTCTTCTAGGTGTTTTCCCTTATTAGCAAGAACTGTAGCATTGATACACAGCAGCAGCTTCTGCACATGAGCCTTCATCTGATGCCTCTGGGACTGCTAAAGTGTGCAATGCCTTGGTTAGCAGCTCATTTGTCCGAGATTGAAGCCAGTTCCCTTCTCAACAGTATATACCAGGGAGATTATGTGGTCAACAAATATTTTGCGTCACTTTTAGTTGAGTGGTTTAGTAGTGGCTATTCTCCAAAAACCCCCCATGATTATTTTGGAAACAACCTACGAAGCCTACCTGAGAAAATCACATGTAGGCATACTTGTGCAGAACCAAGACCTAGTAAAACAGAAATGGTCTCTGCAAACAAAGGAAAGATGATCCTATCTGTTCCTACTCCAGGACCCCAAAAGGAGTCATGTGGGACATCCTATGCAAGTGAAGTAAATCTGCATTTATTTTTTCCTGGAACAAAAAGATCTGGTCAACCTCTTCCCAAAAATCCTGGTGGAGAGAGTTCTATGACTTCTGATCTTGATGAACCAAAGCCGGCAGACATCATCTTTTTTGCTCACAAGGCTCTGATGAAAGACTTGGACCACCTCATCTCTGGTTCAGTCAAATTAGCTGGAAACATGGGGTTTCTTGCAGAGTTCAGTAGGCAGTTTAATCTGATGCGGCTTCGTTATCACTTTCATACTGCCACTGAGGACGAAATTGCCTTTCCCTCTTTGGAAATGAATGGAAAAGTGCAGCTTGTGAGCCCTTTCTATTCTATTGACCATATGCTTGAAGCTGAATACTTCAACAGGGTTTCCCTAATTTTAGAGAAGCTATCAGATATTTCATCTAGTGTTGATCTTAGCATTCAAGATCACAACTTAATGAAATACAATAAACTGTGCATTAAACTCCATCAAATAATTATGTCCATGCACAGAATAATATCTGACCATATGCATCATGAGGAAATGGAACTATGGCCATTGTTTCGAAAAATTTCAATCAAGGAGCAAGAAAAGATCATAGGACAAATGCTAGGGGGAGCAAGAGCAGAAACCATACAAGATTTGATACCCTGGCTGATTGGCTCTTTAACACTCAAGGAGAAGGATGTCATGATGTCCTTGTTGCGTCAGGTAACAAAGAACACAATGTTTGACGAATGGTTGGCAGAATGGATGGAAGGGCATGATAGAGCTCATTTGTATGAGTCGTCAAAAACTCCTTTGACTTCAGATCCGTTGGAGATAATCTTGAAATACCTGCCTCAAGATACTCCTGGTAAACAAGATGACCTTCTTTGCGAGAAAGACACCGGGATATCAGAAAAAGATTGCACTCGTGCTTATATTGACACGTTGGTGAGCTGCAATTTGGATACTAAAGAAAAGGTATATAAAGGTGACCAAGATAACGAACATCCTGAGTGTGAAAAACTACTCAGTGAAGGTGAAGGTAAGAAGTGCAATGACGATACTGATGCCAGAGTTAATATAGAAAGCCTCGGTCGACCTTTTCAATTGACTATGGAGTCTGGGAATCACAAACGGCTCTTAACCCTGAGTCAGGATGATCTGGAGGCTGCAATAAGAAAGGCCTCCAGCGATCCATCCTTGGATCCTCAGAAAAAGTCGTATATAATGCAGTACCTACAAATGAGGTTAGCAAGAGAAATTTCTCAAAATTAACAAATACGTAACTATTTTCCTGTAGGATACATGACCTGTCATATTAGATGATCTTATTAGATTATGTCAAGACAACCTGTAGAAGGAGACATATATGATGATAGAATAGGTTTTATGAACAATGAAGCGTTTGTTCTAGTTCTTTCATGAACGTGGATGAAGAATATCCAATTTGGTAAAAGAATAGAAACAACTAGAGCACACTATGTTAGAAACTCAACAAATGAATAAATATTCATACAGTTGGTCAAGCCAACGTCAATAACCAATTTAACATACTGTTGGTAGATGCCATCTTATCACGGTCTTTCTTTTGCTCATTCTTTATATGTTCAACATGCAATGACCAAAACAGCATTTATGCTTTTCAGCCGCTGGATTGTTCAACAACGGATATCTAAAGGAACCATCTCAACTGATGGAGAAAAGATTCCAGGGCAGTATCTGTCATATTCTGACTCTCGCAGAGTAACATTGGGTTGTCAGCACTATAAAAGGAATTGTAAGCTTGTGACACCCTGTTGTAATAAGATTTACACATGCATACGCTGTCATGATGACGAGGGGGATCATTTATCAGACAGGTGCATACAAAAAGCACAAATAACGGTCAATTCACTGTTTTTCGAAGTTACTTCTCTCCTCTCACTGCCTCTGTTTCATTAATTACCTCTACAGGAGAGCTATAACTCAGATGATGTGCATGAAATGCTTGGTGATTCAACCAATTGGAAAGACGTGCATGTCTCCCACATGTAACAAGTTATCAATGGGCAGATACTATTGCAGGATCTGCAAGTTGTTTGATGATGCAAGGTGAGTCTGCTCTGCTTGTCATTTCACACTTACGTGAACTTCATTTTTTTATTTCTGAATTGGTCAAATCAACCCACATAAATCTTCTAAGTATCTCAATTTTAATGCGATCCCATCACTTTTTGCCTTCTCTGCTTATAGATGTTTCTGTTATGTCTTTCACAGTTAACACTGATCGAATCAATATGCTGTTTATGCAATTATGCATTCAATTGAAATAGAAGATGAATGATGGATGGCGTAGTCTGAATTCTTGGATTATAGCTATCTTAATTGGAAGGAAGGCATGACTTAAGAATAGTGTGTAGTTTGTAATCTTGATCATGTTATGATGTTGATTAACTGCTGCAAGAAAGTATTATCCTATTTAATTATGCTAACACGCTGGTACTAATTATTGCTGTTCAGATTTGCAAAATATCACCCTATGCTGTCGTGTAGCTATTATTGAAACTTTGGCACACATATATCATGTAATTTGTCGTTATCTTAAATTTCAAACCATTTACATGTAAGTCCCGTCCTAAGAGAACTACAGAAAATAAAATAACAAATCTCATCTTAACATCCATAAATGGCATAGCTGATTAAAAATGGAAATTAAGATTTTCAGAGGGATTTTCTGTGGATCTGTTTTCATAGATTCTAACAATGCGTCATCTCTTTCTCTATATTAACTTGCCACTGGTTAAGTCTAAATGTTAGGTCTTTGACAGGGAAATCTACCATTGCCCTTACTGTAACATCTGCAGAGTAGGGAAGGGTTTAGGCGTTGACTACTTTCATTGCATGAATTGCAACGCCTGCATGGCACGGTCTCTTAAGGAACACACATGCAGAGAGAAAATTCTGGAGGCAAATTGTCCCATATGTAATGAGTTCATATTCACTTCCTCTGCCCCTGTAAAATCTCTTCCTTGTGGTCATTTGATGCACTCAGCATGTTTTGAGGTATTCACCTTCACCGGCTCCTATTCTCTTCTGGAAATTTTATTTCATGCATTATCCAGTTTTGTTATGATCTTTTTGATACTGCTTCCAGGATTACACAAATACTCACTATGTGTGCCCAATCTGTAGCAAGTCACTTGGAGACATGCAGGTCAGTTATCTAGCAGTTTTATTGTGTTTTCTTCCTATAAGTTTGGTTACTCTAAGCCCATTCGTGTATATCATAAAGCTGTTATACTTTAAAGTTAACAGGTATGCGCGAGGAATGGATCTTGAATATCTGTAAGATGATAAATAAGACGGATACTAATTTCTAGATTTCAACTGAATAAAAAAACAAAAACCCTCTATTCGTCGTCATGAAATGCATTCATTTAGAGTACAACATTAGGAAAGATGTATCTCCTTTCACAACCTTGGATTTTCTCACTGGTGTTTGAAGTTGCAAAATTTTGTGAAGGCTTTTGTTCAGATGTCTACGTTTAAAAGCTCCTTCATTTGATTTCATTATTCCTTGAGAATACTGTAGAGTTATGAAATTTTGCGAGAATGCCTTTCAGGTGTATTTTAAGATGTTGGACATAATGATGGCAGAAATGAAAATGCCAGATGAATATGCTGGCAAAACTCAGGTTAGTGAAGTTCGTGCACTAAATTTGCTAGCATGATCTATAACCCATGTTAGTTTCTACTAACACAGAAAGAGTTCTCAGGCAATACTATGTAATGATTGTGAGAAGAAGGGATTTGCAACTTTCCATTGGCATTATCACAAGTGTCCATTCTGCGGCTCTTACAACACCCGGCTCCTGTGAAATATACTTCCCACGAGTAAATATTTCTTTCCTTCAGTTATTGCTTGTTTCTTGAAAGATGGCATTGTACATATATTCATTGTTCTATCACTTGCATTTCAAAATCAAGAATTGCCAGGAATAATTTTGTAGGCTTGATGGCTTACCAAAATTGCCAGGCTAGTGGAGTAGTTTTGGAATAAATTCTTCTGCCCTCTTTCTCTACATTAGCATTCGATACTTTTGTAGTAGTTTGATAGATAACAGATTGCGGAAAATTGATCAAAAGTACTGAAAAAATTAATATGATAATTTAATAGCAGAATTCTGGAAAAGAATGAGAACAAAAATGACAACACATCCAAAACCGTGAGATTTACTCTATATGATCAGTCTCAATGAAAAATAATTCGAAAATAAAAATCCATGATGAGAGAGGAAAGGAATAAAAGAATTGAAATCACAGTACTTGTATATCTAGGAAGAAGAAAGAATTGTTGATTTGTCGACTGACACTGTTAAAATACTGAGGCATTCAGCAGCACTCTTCGATTCTTGCTCGGCTAAATGTTCAGTGGATTGTGTTGTTTCCTTGAATGATTCTTCGAAGCTGAGAACACAAAATACCCATCAATGAAACAAGCAAGTAAACTGAACAAACCTAAAGTCACACAAAAAGTAAAAAAAAAAAGACGTTAAAAATAAATGAGTACCTTGACCCGTAGGTTTCTTTATTAATCAATACATGATTACTTGTCATGGATGTTATCCAAAAACAGAGAAATCTCGTCATAATCATGAGGCTTATTTTGATTGGTAAAGTCTGAAAGTGAGTTGAAGTGGTATTATTTGTATACTAGTATTTTTCTAAGTAGTAGGAGCAGCACCATAGGGATGATGAACCCATCCACAGTCCTTCGAATCTAACGAAGAAGAGTAGTGATGTGAAACGACATTGGTAGCATTCGAATGACCGAAAACATCAAATGGATTATTAGTATTATCGGGAGGAGCCATTCCTAATACTAATTGAGAACCAACATCATCAGCCAAAGAAGAGATCTGATAATGATGCTGATTTTGTGTATACATGTCGAGCTGAGCATTAACAAAATGTTGCTCTTCTTCCATCTCTCGAATCTGAAACTGCAGTTGAGCGATCACGCCCAAACACCCGTGCACTGGATATTTATCGCGAATATAAGCTTCGTAGATTATAGAACGCATGGCTTCTTGTTTCTGAGTGGCATTGAGATTTTCGAGTATCTTGATAATGTTACGTACACCAAACAATTTATGAGCATTCTGAAACGTTTTTGTTTGATCAGGTGGAAAATAAGGTGCTAAAGGACACTTCGGAGTACACTTTCTTCTTTGGTATTTGCAAGCAGCACAGGCTTGGCTGTTGCCACCCTTAAGGGTCATATTTCAAACATCAAAATCTTGGGGAAAACTTCTGTTTTCCCACTTGCAAATTATTCTAACAAGATATGCTTGCTTTTCTTGTTCTCATGGTCTAAGGAGATGATAATTGAATTATAAATAACAAAAATAGCATTTATTTTGATTGTTTTGAAAATGGAATGTGGAAATTGTTCAAAACTGAAATGTACGTTAAGACTTTTTAGATTTCATATTAGCGGATTTGATGGAATAAAGAGACCGAGTAAACGAGGTAATTACTTTCCTACATTTATTATACAACTTCACTTGAATATAATTATTATATCCCGATTTCTTTTCTTTATAAAATTGTTCTTAAGCAATTGCATTTTCGAAAAAATTTACACCTTAAAGTGACTCGAATATGACAACTCAAATGTCACACATTTAGTTTTAATTATTGCTATGATTACTACGACAAACATAGTTACTACTCCCTCCGATTTATTTTACTTTTCGTTTTACATATTTCACATTTTCTAATAAATCAATTAATTAAGGATACGAAAATAGTTTACTTTTAAATTTAGTTCAATTTAATACCAGTGACTCTTAATCTCATATTTGGAGAATTAATCTATTATGTCAATAAATGGGGGTGTTGGACCTTTTGAACAAGATAAATTGTCTAAAGGGGGGGTGAATGACAATTTAAAATTAAAGTAAAGGTTTTAAAAATCGTTTGCCAGAAACACAGTAAAAATTATCAGAAGATAACTTCGGAGGCTCTGGAAGTTAGATACTTCAGAGGCTCTGAGAAATTTCGGAAGCTCTAAGACACGTCAGAGACTTCCTTCTGATAACTTTTATACGCTGAAATATAAATAGATAGAGTTTAGAAATATCAAACAACGATGTTTTATACTGGTTCGGTCTCTGCCTACTTCCAGTCCTCAGGTACCTTCCTTGAGCTTTAATCCACTATAGATTCTTCTTTGGGTGAATAATAAACCGCTACAGTTGCTTATTACAAACTAGAGTACCGTCCTCTGTTCTAAGTAGGAGCTTTACCAATACAAGAGTACCGTCCAACTTGTATCTAGGCTCTAAGCTGTACCAATACACTGAGTACCTTTCTCCAATGTATCTAAGCTCCCCCACACTAATTTAACCGAAGGCTAGTGTGATTACAATGATTTAAAAAAGAGTGGTTCAAGCTTCTGAACAATGTTTCAGTGTCAGCTTGTTACAAACAGATATAGATA
>CAOJBI010133914.1:0-11462 GCA_948277035.1 Euphorbia corollata
GTCAGTGGAACAAATTTTTCGATGAGCTTAACTGAATTTAATATGAAATTGGGGCTGATTTCTATTGATTTTGCTGTTTCGGACAAGTATAAAAATGAACTTTATGATTATCCTCGTGATTTTGATGACATGTTTTTCTATAGGTTGTTAGTTGGTTCTGATAATATTTTTCATGACCCTAGTGCTTCTACTGATGCTGCCTTTACATACCCATCCTTTTTATATCTGCATCGTGTCCTTGCTTTTTGTTTTTCGGGTAGGGAAACCAATCCGGGCACTGTTTTGAAAATTGAGTTATTCTTTTTATGGGGTATGATGCATAAGCGCTATATTAATTTGGGATATTGAATCGCCATCTAATTTGAGGTTGTGGCTAGGAGAAAGCGTAATGGGATTTTGATGGGTAATTTTATTACACAGTTAGCTGGGAATTTGGATGTGTTTGATTATGGTCTGTCTAATTATGATATTTTTTCATATTCTGAGATTCTGAGACCTTAAGAGTCTTATCCATATGAGGCTTGGTTCGAACCAAGCAGAAGGTTATTCTTTTACTCGTGCAGGTCTAACTTCGCTTTCTCCATCGGAATAGCAACTTTACGATCAAATGGAGAAGCAAATTCCGCTTCAGCGGTCGTTGATCGAGAAAGTGCTTGTTAATGCTCAACAAACAACAAACACCCTTCTTGGTAGCCTTCTAGCAGCTCAGCAGTCGAGTTCCCCCTTGATTTGGTGCTTTTTCCCCCAGGTCGTTTCTTTCTTGCTCTTCATTTTAATTTTTGTTTTTCTTTGCATAAATGAGGGCATTTATGGTTGTTGGGGGTGTCAATCAAGTTTGCTTGCCTTCTTAAATGCTTTGGAGCGAATGACAAGTTCCGCTTGAGTTTCTAAAGATTAAATTTGACTTCAATTTTTGTGCTTCATCAAGAATTAGATTTCTTTAGGAGTTACTTTCGGACACAAAAACTTTCATAAAAGCTCTAAGGATCTTGGTGGTTACTTTTTATGTTTTAGAAGAGAAAACGCGACCAGGTTCGGAGCCGGGTAGTGTCTTTTTCAGAGGTTTTTTTATTTTATGTTAGAAGAGAAAGCATCACCAAGTTCGGAACCAGGTGGTGACTTTCTCATAGGATGGCTAGAAGGAAGAGTAGGACCAGGTTCGGAGCTAGGTGTCGACTCTTCCATAGGATCAACAATTCAAAAAAAAAAGGAAAAAGAAAAAAAATAAAGGCTGCTGAATTATGGGTTGATTTTGTGAATGTGATGCTGCTGAATTAGGGTGTTTTTATGCACATTTCAGGTTTAAATGATGTTGAGGCTGATGTTGAGGCTATCTTAGTTTAGTTGGTGACGTTTTGGGGCAGATTTGAGCTGTTTTTGGAAAATCTTCATGTTGCCATGGAGTTCAGGCTTAGGAGCTGCTGGTGTTGCTGCGTATTCTGTAAAATTTAGAGAATTAGTCCACTGACTCCTAATTGAAGACAAACACTTTGTTGGATTAATTTAGATTAAATCCCATTTAGTTGTTGACTTATCTTTTGCTTTCCTTTTTAATAGGATTTGTTTTTCCCTTTAAGTATTTAATTAGGAGTTTTCCTATTCTAGTAGAATTAGGATTGTTTAGTTTTATTTATTGAGTTTTTGGGGCAGCAGCTATTGAGTTCTTTGTGCATGCTACTGCCTGGAAAAACATTCAGATTTTCTATTTGTCAATGACGACTTATTACTCAATGGAATTTATAGTTGGTTTTTTATCAAGTTATGCGTAACTAATTCTTCTTCTTTCGATCAAGGGTGAAACTTGAGGCAATTATTCAATCGTGAGGCTTCGTAATAAATTGACTTTTTTGAATATCAATTTTCGAATCCAAAGCGGTACTTTCTTTCCATTGTTTTCCTTTTGATTTCATCAATCCGGACAATTGTTGTTTTTAAAAGGTTTTCAATTTATCATTCCTTTGTATCGTTGCTGGGACGATGCAATCGAAGTTTGGTGATAAGCGATTCCGTTAAGGACTCGTGGTTAGATTCGATTTAATTCATTATTTTGTGTTGTCCGAACAAAGTTTTGTTTTAAAATTGGTTTTTAACTTAACGCCTTTTTAGTTCTAAATCTTTGGGCTGGTCGTAAGTGCGTTCTAAAATTGGAGAGTTTTGATTCAGCTTTGTCTAAGATCAATCTCGTTTTTGGAATAAGATTTATTAACGCAGGCTATGCTAAGCACTCTTGGTTAAGCTAATTAATTGATTTATTTGATGAAGTGAATCTTTTAAGCCTAGAATCGATTGACATTCGCCGATAGGATTCCTTGAATAGAAGAGCTTTTTCTCATATTACTTTAATTCGTTTAAACTCATTTTCTTTAAATAGTTTTTAGTTTTGGTTTTAAACTCATGAAAAATCCCTTTTTACTTTTTGTTGCAATATTTTTTGGTCATTATATTTTGTGAATTTTAGTTACGAAATCTCTATGGACATTTTACCATTTTTACTACAATATTTATTTCGTGTATTTGGGTTTATATTTGACGGATTCGACACACGTCAAGCTTGTTTTGAACCCCTAAACCGTGAATGGTAGCTTAGCCGCTTCTACTGTCTCTTGGCTTAAGGTCTATACAATGACGAACAATGGTGCTCGATCCCATAATATTTTATCAATTTGGTTGTTTCCCCTTGAAACTATATCGCATTATCCAACACAATGTGTAATGAGGAATACCGTAACGAACGAAGATATGATTTTCTATGAACTTGATCATCTTCTTAGCGGTAATTGTTGAGTAAGATTCAACTTCCACCCATTTTAAGACAGAGTCGACCGTTGGTACTACGAATATGTGTCCATTAATTAAGGAATTTTGGATCTACCAATTATGTCTATCCCACGCACCAATAATGGCTAAGGATTAAACAAGCTATGAAATTCTATAAGGGTAAATGGCACGTGTGACATTTCTTCACTTCACCTACATAATCTTCAACCATTATGGCCTAGTAGTATCCTTATCTCGGAATCTTCTTTGCCAGAGACAAACCATTCATCTATGAACCTCACTGATCATCATGTATTCGTCTAATTACCAACAATGCCTCTTTTCCGTCATCTAAGGGGGATCAAAATCCTGTGCTCATGCCAAGGAATGTCGCTATGAAACTAGGAAGTAGGAACATGACCGAGGTATTAACGTTTGCTATTGTGGCTTTAGGCTTTCTTTCCTATTTTTTATCACAATAAGTTAAACGACCGCATTTAGGTTATGGTAAATATACAAGTGTGAAGGGCCACAAAGTCTACCTCACACTATTCACACATTGATCAAGACTAGAAGGAAGAGGAAGAACAGTAGTTAGTAGAAGTAACACCGGTACGAGGAGCGGAAGAATCAGTTTGTAACTCGGGACTTGCAAGAAAGTTCTTGGTGGAGTCATATATATACTTACCTCATTTTTATTCTTTGAAGAATAATTTAGAATATGATCAAATGAGAGGAAAGTAAAACTGAAACTGAAACTAGAGAATGAGATGGAGAAGAGAGAATTAGAAAACAGAGTTCAATGAAAAGGAAATGGAGATGAAGAAGAGAGAATTAGAAAGGAAACAGATGGAGAAGAGATGATTAGAAAACAGAATTCAATATAAAGGAAACTGAGATGAAAGATAGAGTCAAAGAAAAGAGTCCAATAATTAATTAGTTATGAAGTAACGAATTATCTATAATTGTCGATATATATTTTTCTCACTTCTTGCTTTTTTATCTCACTTTTTTATTTTAAGTTCTCGTGAAAAAAGTTTAATATTGGAAATATACATTTTGTTTACTATTTATTTTGTCACCCATAATGAGATTCTTCTTATTAAAGAAACTATTATATGCTATCTTCCCTCTATTCTCTTCCTACTCTCCCTTCCTCCCATCTACCATATAGTCTGGCTCCTTTCCTTTGTCTTCTCTCTTCTCTTCTAATCTATATCTAATTCCAGTAGCAAACTGTTACAATAACGTCTGATTATTATAAGCTTATAATAACAATGAAACTTTTAGATGCTACTTCATTCTAGTTCCAATTACTAACCTTCTGCCAGTCACATGAAATTACTCTCACAATTTTGATATTGATTCATTGTTTAAGAATAAATATATTTGAGCTTTTCTGGAGTACTATAACACACGGTATTACAGCTCAATAAAACTAAGATAATTTATTGCCAGGCTATGCAAGATGCAAGGTTTAGAGATGACAATTCTTCCATTTTCAAATAAAAGCATTGCAATGCAATAAAGGACATTAACAACAACATAATGAACAAAAGACATTACAATTTTTGATAACTGAGAAAGAGAAAAGGAGCATACCTTAAACAGAAAATGGCGAGCACATATATTTTGGTTGAAAAGCAAGACTCCCCATCACATTGCTCCTAATAATTTAATGAACAAAAGAAAATATTATGCTGCACTTTTCTGCATTAAGAGAGTACCGTTCACTTTCAGAAAATAATATAGCTAATTTTATTTACAATAAGTTACTATTCCATGAGAGAATCTTCTGTTCCAGAGCATAATTTTTTAATTTGATATTTACATATTGAATTCGAAATTATGAAGGAAGAACTTTCTATTCTATGACTTACACAGGTTTGCCACAGATATGTAAAAAACAAAAGCACTCTGCTGCACTTTTTTGTGTTCACATTCAAATAATGTACACTCCTCTCATATTCCTGCTCATAAGATTACAGCAATAGTTAAGGATATACAATAACTGTGTATCGTTTTGATCATCTAACTGATAAGCAACTACTAGCATTACCAGAAAAGAAGGTAGAAGTGAAGGCCAGTTTGAGTTCCAAATTCTGATATTGAGTTATGAGAAACAGCTTCACTTAGAATGGAACCCATTACCAATGATGCTGCTGAAACTGGACCGACTGCTAAAAAAGTCACAGTCAATGCTTAAACTGAGTAGTCAGTTTACTAGACTATTAGCCATTCTTGTAGCTTATTGGTTAGAACCAGAAATTCGTTAGCTATTCCACATGCAATTGCCAAGTTTTAGTTTTGGTTACCATCAAATAAATTATTGTACTGATGCTAGTTTTCTTAAGGGCCGAATGAGACAATAGTAGCTATGAAGTAGAAAATATATTTTCTTCATCAACTAATACAAAGTAGGTACTCCATTCTATTCTATTTCCTTTTTGCATTCTGTGAAAATCAGCTTAAAAATCTAGGCAAGTATTTTTTTTGTACCGATTTGCTGTGAGCTCAATCATACGCCTATTGCTAACAATTAAACTCTAATATTGGATTGGATAAAACCTTTTGAGAAACCTATGTGATCTAAAAACTGAGGTGTGAAGGTCTTTGGGTGTTTTTCATGTTCAAGTGATGGCTTGCTAACATTTCTAATTGATATTTATTATAATGTTTAGCTAATCGTTTTGGTGCTTATAGGTAAACGTAATTGTTTGACCGTGGTATTGATTTCCATCAATTTAAACTAGCAATAGCAATTTAGTGTAAGCTAGCAATAGCAAATAGTGAATTGCTATGGGCTCAGTTCCTCCTCGCCAATTTTGAACTCGTTTTGCTCCTCAATTTAGTGGGCTACATACATAATCGCAGGATTTTCAGGTTCTCTAAATTGTATCAAGTCTTGATTTGTTTTGCAATTTTCCTGCTCGAAAGGTGAAAGAAATTGTATCAAGTCTTGATTTGTTTTGTACCTTCTTTGCTGCTCTGAACAATATAGGTCTTACATCTCTTTCTTGAAGATCTTTCTGATTCCTTCTTCTAAAAAATGGCCTTTTTGCCCCGAGTTTTGTTACCTGGACACATGCAAGTTTCTGAAATCGAGGCAAAGGAAACAACACAGAATCAAACTTAACTTAAACCATTAAAAATTGAATTACATTAACGTATAGATGATGAAAGTAAGTCCAATGTTGAATTCAAGTTAGAAGTAGAAAATTTGAAACTAATATGATTCTTTTACTGTTAGATGCATCTGGAAGACTGGAACTACCAATGGTGGCTTATATATAATCTGCATCTGTAGCTTTTATTTAAAGAATGAAAACTTTGCTTTAATAATGATTCTATCGAGCAAAGTGCTAATTCATGAAACAAATGCTATATCATGATCAATTGTGAAATAGGATTTAGTTTGTTAAAAAACAAAAGGAAACAGATTCCCATCACAATAGTTTCCCAGGACCACTGCACATTAAAACTTTGTCCAATTCATATTCAGTTCAATCAATCAACAAGAATTAACTTTTTTATGTAATATAATACCTCATTTCTATGGTTGAAAGAGGACATGACAGTAACAAATTGTATATTGATAATGAAATGAAAAATTCCAAGTAATCCTTTTTGAAGTGAGATAACGAAATCCAACAAGAGTATCCCTTGACAGAAAATATATGTTAGATCCCAGCCTGAAATCAGCAAAACAGAATTCCGATTAATCATGAATTTTCAACAAAATCGGGCTGTTACAACTCCATTTAGCATGTAACCCATTAACAATGATGCTATTAATAATCATTTTCACTTTCAATTTCTTCGGTAAGAGTTCCCAATTAAACATTACTTTGCTCTTACATAACCCAATTATTGGTGGCAGAGGAAACAACAGGCAGTCAAAATTAACATAAACCAAGAGAATCAATGTATAGATTAGACGATAAAAGTAAGTCCTGTTAACAAACAAAACAAAGCAGGGCACAGGGAAGAAATTACATATCAAAACAAAAAAGCAAAAAAACATTAATAGTTCTCATACTCATTCGCCAAATGATAGAATGACAAAAAAACCTTGTCATTGGACTAGCGATCTGATCTACCTTTGGTTCATTTAGTCGCTCTTCAGCACGGCGCTTTGCCATTTGGCACTACATTATTCTTCTGGTGCATATTTCCGCCTACAACAGCTTTACCAGTTTGATAGACGCTAGAACCACTCACATTGATATTCATTGAAAATGAATACTTAACATCACTAGAATGCAAATGAAAGCTGAAAGAAATTGTCTTAACTTGAACTAGTTGACAGTTTAAGAACCTAGGCAAGGAAAACCTCTAATTGATTCCCAAAATTGATAAAATAAAAGCACAAAATCACAGAACTACAACTAAGGGACTTACACTATTCAACCCAAATTGATACCCAAAATTGGCCAAATATAAACGCACAGTTCAGAATTTCTAAGAAAACCCCCCAAGTCGTTTCTCTAATCATAGATTCACGGGTAAGAAAATCACATAATTCAACCCAAGTTGATTCCCAAAATTGACCAAATAAACGCACATAATAAACAATTCCAAATTTCAAAGATTACCCCCAAATCGTTTCTCTAAAATCATAGAATCACTACTCAGGAAATCAATGTATTCAATCCCAAAGAATCTAAAATTTCGAAGGAAAACCCAAAATCACTAGTGGATGTATTTCATTACACATCAACTCAAAACGAGCATGGAAGAATAGGTGGTGAGAAAGTAAGTAAAAAATAAAAATACCTCTCTAGCTTGTTTCGATTCTCTATGTTATTTTCATATGTATAGATCGAATGAATGAATAAATTCACTTATCTTCCATCTTCTTTCTTACATGAACGAAACTTAAAAAACACTTCAATCTTTGGTTAGCGAGATGACGGAGAAAGCTGCGGGAGAGAAAAGTAGCCGACTGAAACAACGATCGGATTGCTTTTAATTTCTGGCCGTTGGATTAATTTTTCATCTGACGATATTCTGTCATAGAGCGAGCGATCTGATTCGTCCTACAGAACCACTTACATTGATCATGATCAAATCGAAACCGGTCCATAATGTTTAGGTATTTCACAAATATAGGGTTTATCGAACAAATAAATGCACAAAATCATGGTGCTATAAACAATTCAAAATTAGAAGAAAACCCCCAGATCGATTCTCAAATCATAGAATCACTACTTAGGAAATCACAGTATTCAAACCCAAAGAAATCAAAATTTCGAATAAGAACCCCCAAATTACAGAATCAATAACTACTGAATGGAATTTTTTAAAAAAAAATCGGAATTTGGAATGAAACCACCATTACACGTCAATTGAAAACGAAAATAAAAGAAAAGGTTAAAGGAGAAAATTCAGAAGAAATATCTCCCAGATAACTGCGATTCTCAATTCCCATTTTCAGATGTATAGATTGATTGAACGAATAAATTCACTTGTATTGAATCTTCTTTCTTTGAATGCAACTTGCAATTAATCTTCTTTCATGAACAAAACTCAAAGAATCCCTTCAATCACTGGTTAGTGAGAGAAGCAAGATATGAGGGAGAAAGAGGGGGCAAATATTCTCTTTTTGGAAGCTACGGAGAAGATAAGGAGCCAACCCCTAGGTTTACAACGGTCGGATTGCATTTGATTTATGGCCGTTGGAATAACTTTGCATCTAACGGTATATAATGATTTAAACCTTTAAATTGAAGGCTCATCATGGGAGAAAGTTACCGTTATTGCTAAACTGACTGGTAACTATTCAGCATACTCCGTTCATATGTAGAAGTAATAGGTGTCCCTTATTTGGACAAACATATTCCAATTAAGGTACCATTCAATAAAATTCAATAGGCCCCAAAATGTCTAAATATTCAAACTTGACCCGACTAATCCATCTAACAAATTTAATTATAGTTTATATTTTGTTTTGAAAATATTTTTTACTTTGCGAAATTTTAAATTATTATTTATTTTATGGGTAAGCCGGATTAGAGTTTGAGAATGAAATTACAAATCGAGTCCAAATAAGATATTTTAGATAAATGAAGATTAGTGCGTAAGGTTGAATTACATTAATGTGCTTTTTCTCATGGCTTTGTTTATAATAAAATATTATTATTTTGTAACTATTGGTTGGATTTTCATGCCATAAATTTAGTGGTCATAAATGTTAAAGTATGAAAACTTAGTTTTTACAATTTTTTACTATAGAATTTCCTTTATGTTAAAGCTAATACAATTTTTTAACATAAAGTTCACAATTACTAACACTATTTGCACCTTGGCTATCGAAATCTAATTATAAAAATATCATAAATTCAATAGTAAATGAATCTTGATTATGGTTATGAGTTATACTGTCACGTAAATTTAAGAACGAAGACTAGACATAGCAATCAATACCCAGTTTCGTTTCTAAAATTTTGAAGGTCCATTGACGAAGAAATTTTAAAAGCGATAGTAGAATGGCTACATTTTATTCTTCTAAGGTGGAGAAAAGATAAAACGTATTGTTTTTATTAATCAAAATAAAAGTTTGAAACTCATGGAATTAACCTATTTTGATCAACTCTAGAGAAAAATGGGACACCAAATAGAATTGCTACTAAGCATTATGAGGTAGAACATTCTCAAATATGGTTCTGTTCCGAGTAGTCAAAATATTTTTAATGTTGAAAATTATAATAGAAGATTCATATTTGAAGAGGTTATAAATTGTTATGAAATTTAGCTTACGACAAAATAAATCAACTAATTGTAATTAACTTTTAATGTTAATTAATTTGATATTTTTTTTTCCATGACTTTGATATCTTTTTGAGCATGTTTTGTGACTCTTTTATTGTATTTGATATATTGAATTGTCTATTTGATGTTTAAAGTATTCACTTTTTATTTATTTGAGGCATGATCTATTCAATACTTACCTTTTTAGCACATGACCTTATGTTTTAGATTTTAGTACACTATTAACCAATCTTTTAACAAATAAAAAAATATGAAATACACGTTTCATATTTTGAAGTGTGAATGTCTTTTGCTGAATATGAATAGAATTGTCGATCATCATTGATCTCTTAAGCTGTCATTCTAAAATTGGATTTGTGTCATGTTTCAAATAGATGAAAATCTTATACATCGGATATTAAATATGAAAGTAGAAAAACATAATAAATATACTCTAAGGGGGGGTGAATAGAGTATATGAAATTTTCGCGTTGAAAGGAAAAATCGTTTGCGGAATAAAACTGTGAGCTGTACGTTTCAAGGCCTTGAAACAGATTGTCAAGATTTTGAAACTGACACAGTAAACAATTTAAAACAAATGCGAAAATGTAAATTGCACGGTGATTTTTACAGAGTTCGACTTAAACGCAAGCCTACTTCTCCGACCCAGGGTTCTCTTAACCCTTAGGATTTAACGCGCCATTTTTATTAATATATCCTTTAGAGTCCTAGAACAACCTAGAAGAAATAATACCTCTCTTCTAATCCGTAGCTAGATCCCGCTACAATTCTAGTCAACCCAATTCCCAATATTAATAAATTACGTTTCCTTACTGATATAAGTTTGAGTATGTTATAGTATTAGTATAATTCCACTCTCAAAGCAATAAATACAATTACAAGTATTATAGAGTAGAACTAGAATAAAGATGAAGAAGATTGATGCTCTTTGTGATCTTTGAAGCTTGAAGGATGTGTTGTTCTTTGTGTATATCTTGTACTCCCTTTTCCTTCAACTTGAAACTTTAAATAGACTTAGATATGCATTATAGCCGTTTGAAGCAGTTTGAGATTTGCCCAAATAAATCTCCTCAATATCCATTCAATGAATAACTTAATTCAAATCTCCAACAACTAGATTCAACAATCAAATAATATAATAAATATTATTTAAACAATATGGCGGTTCCCATATCATTCATTCAAAAATGAATGACTTAAATTAACATTTAAAACACTTATATAATACAATAATAAAAAGTAGTCAATAAAGTAATATTAGGTTTCACAAATGGCTACCTAATATTTATCAAATTGAATAAATGACAACCAAGACAACTAAGTGGTAGACAAAGTTTCAACAACTCCAAAAGCAAATTAATTTGCATGATTAAATTCAAATAACATAAAGAAATCAATAACTTTACTAACATTAATAAAGTAGGACAAAAATTCTAATAATAATATGTATGGTTATCCAATAGATAAAGTTGAAAATATATCTCAACAAAACAATTACGTTTAAATGGTCAATCAAATGGTTGATTAATAATTAACTATAACAAGCTAATATAAATATAAACATGTATAGTTAAAACAAGATAAATAAGAATAAATAAACAACTAATTATATTAATTACTAATATAAACATGCATATCTTAAGACAAAATAAATTTGCATATTGTTGGAATTGTTGATGTGTCCTAGTTCTAAGGCATTGGTTCATACGGTGTCACATTATAAAGACAATAATCTACTGCATTTATATCTTGTGCTATAATATGAGTAGAGTATCCATTGATTGATAATCATAAATGTTCCAAGTCTGTTTTAATCATGGGAATGAATAGAACGAAAGACTTGTATGTTGGATGATCTATAGCAATGTAGTTGCTATGTCACTTGGTAAAGTAGATCATGAACATAGGCACATGTTGAGAACATGGGGCTGGAC
>CAOJBI010134874.1:0-12269 GCA_948277035.1 Euphorbia corollata
TGGAATTCCTTCTAGTGAGAGAAATTGAAAGAAGTGGAAGGATTGTACAACACATATACCGATCCATGTCAGAAATCAGAAAGCATACACCCCAAAAGAAATAGGTCTTGTGTTTCAGTGTAGTCTGTCATACATGAAATCTGAATTTTACATTTACATTCTCATCAAGTTCGGATAGCTTGCCACTATAGGTATCAGTTTAATGCATGTTGGGTAGGCATGTCAAAATCAATGCACTCTGGTTGAAAAAACCGTTTCTGTCACTGCAGATTCCAAAAGCAAGAAATCTGAAGATAAATCACTCACATCTCGCATTTTGTTTCTAGGAAGCATACGTAGAACAGCTTTGCAAATGACTTCTGTAGGGTCCTTTGCAATCTGATCTTTCAAACTCCTTTTTTTCAGATGCCCTATGTACCTACAAGACATAAGTATTTCCATATCAAGACAACTACCTACAACAAGCATTTATGGTGAGGTGTTGAGTTCTGAAATTTGTAGATATCATCAACTTTTCTTCTTAAAAGAAGACGACGAGGAGGAAGAACGAAACTGTTTATTTCCATTGAGATATACCAAATTCTCTTGATCCAGGTAAGAACTATGAGTATTTACTTAGCTATCAATGATAAAATAAAATATAATTGTTTATTATCTCATCTATATTACACATCAATAATGCTTCTCAGTAAGGAAATGAGAGAGACAAGGTGTTACTTACCCAGTATGTCAGCGATAGAACTTATTAGTAATCTTTCTCCCTGTAACACATATATCCTTCGCATTCAGACAATGCACATATCTCCATCATCACGATATGGAGCATAAGCGGGCTTATCCTTGCCTTAAATTACTGTTGATATTTCTGATGCTAATCTTCCAAGTACCTGCAAGAAAGTGACCAATCTTAGTACAGTTGCAAACTTCATGAGAAACTGCAAATAAATGAGAGTTACTGCTTTGATCTATAAAAAAAATAACAGACTATAAAACTTACTAGTTCAGCTAACTATTCACCTTTGTTCTACGTTAAAGTAACTTGAGATAGATTTCCATTTTCAAAATAAGTGAAGAAAGCCAATAATCATCAAGAGTACTCAAACACAAACGATCACTTCTCAGCAATTTTCTCACTGCAGTTGGTTAGTAAAGTGAAATTCTTTCGTGCTACTGAAGTAATTGGATAAAGAAGTTATCCCACCTGGCCTTTGGCATCATATACTCTCCATCTTAGACCTTCCAGGTTGATTCGTTTGATCCCAGCAAGAGCTCTCTGCAGTTATACAAACATAAAGTTTGACAAATGTTGGAAACTATGTAAACTTTTTATTACAATAACAGTTATCAAGCCACGCTGTACCAAACAAAGTAAGTGGTCCTCGTAAGTCATAAGGAATTTGAATTCAATGAATACCATACAAGAATTTACTGAGCACAAGACTACTATTTGTCCTCTTTGCACATTTGACTCATCATAAGATTCATGAAATTGACATGTCAGAGTATTGCTCCTCTGCTAAGTAGAGAACATCAACATGTTGCCTTTACACTGAAAATCTAATCTGAATCTCATTTACATTATCAAGTTTGAAATAATAACAGAATTAACCTGACATACTTTTAAAAGAGTGAAGGGGTAAAGAATATGAACAATGTAGCATACAATGGCAAAAAAATATCTTGCTTGCAAAAAAAGTAAAACATTCAAAAACGAAATTAAAACTGTAGCATTCAGACAATTCCACAAACACCTTACGTGCTAGAAATGAAGACCCAATTACAAATCATACGACTGGTATACACGAAAGCGCGAGGAAATTTAATATGAAGACAAATGAGGAATTGATGATATGAGAAAAAAAATTACCTTCACGTTGCCATTAAAAGAGCTAGCTGCTGGGCTTGCCATGTCTCACTAAATAAAATTTCTCGTTACTCGCCCACAAACTGAGAACGTAGGCATCGACTTGATTTAGCACATTTCCTAGACACAAAGTCATGATCAAACCTTGCACAGAAGAATAGCAGTAGGGTTTGTGTGAAGACGGAAGCGAAAACAGAGAGACAACTCTGGAGTTGGAGTTGAGTTTATCAATTGAATTGATGGAATATAAGTGCTGAAAATATATATATCAAAATTTTGGGTACTTATTAATCACATGTCACACCAATATTTAATAAAAAAATAATGTACTTTCAATTAAAATTATTTATAAGAAATAAGTTCAAAATATAGCTTTTAGGAAACATTTTGGTTATTTTGCTAGTGAAAGAATATTAATATAATTTCTTTGGTTGCCCATTTTCATTTTTTTTTGGTTGCCCATTTTTTCAATCCTTTAAAGTTGCAATTAACACTACATGTAAACTCCTCTAAAACATTTTCTGTGAGCATTAAAGAGTGAAATTTATGTTGGAAGAACATAAATTATGAAAACTGTATTTCTTTCACTAAAATTCTGTGCACCAAAAATTACAAATGAAGAACAAGAAATAATCAGCCACTTCTATGACCATAAAACCTACAATATACAACATGTTATTTACATCCTAACTAACTCCATTGGCATACAACTCTGAGGATCAGCGGGTCAAACTTTGCTCCCATCTTGACGATTTCAAAACAAGGATCTCATCATAGGCGGTTTCTTGCTTCACATCTACATATCCTTTGCTTTTCAATAACTGCATATTTGAAACTATTACTTAGCTTCGCACAACATTAGCACAGACAACTGCAACTAGTACAAAAAATTCAGTTCCAATAAAACACAAGGAACCGTGACCATGACTCCCCTTAATATCTCACTCCATTGAGCCATTCAAAACTTGATTGCAAATGATATAAGAGTAAAACAAAAAAAGAGACAAAAACAAATGCTTAATGCTATGTACCAATATTTCATAGAAGAGCATTGCACTTCCTTTCTTGGTTTTTCCTTGTAAAAGCAGCATCAAGTTTACTACTTCAGCCTCTCTCTGTTTGATTCGATTCAGAAAACATCTGTTCAAGTACCTCATTACCACTCTGCAGGACAAATGCAGCAAACTTAAACAGGATTTATGGTAATTAGGTAGCTACAATCAAATGATTAGCAGTTCAACCCTTATTAACTTACCTAGTTCTTGAAGACAAAACATCTGCAATCAAATGTTTATGTTATAAGAACTTGGTTTCGTATGCAATCAAAATGAGCTAATTAATTTTAAGTGAAAGAAGTACAAATTTAAGTAATACTTCTCTGATCTTGGTTATCTCCTTCTAGCGAATCCTTATCCTGATTACAAGGAGAAAAAACATATTTCATTTCTGCAAATAATGTATAAGACATGCCAAGTACAAGTTGAATATTTACCTCGTTTAAGAAACTGGGATCAAAATCTTGGTCCTCAGGAGATAGCTCTTTCTCCGCTGTTCCAGATTGAAGTCCCACTCTATTCAGGTTAGAAATTTCTGGTCTTTCAAAAGACCTCAATGATTTGGTGCGTTGTACAGGTGTCTCTGGAGCAATTACTGTTTGCTCTAGAGATGTACCAGCAGGAGATCGTACTATGTCTATGTTTGCTGGGGAATCCACAGCTTGAAATGATGGCCCATTCAGCCCACCTTCAGAGTTCATACTTTCACCCGATTCACAGTCATTGCAAGCTTTTGACTTGCCTAACTTCTCAACATCTTCTACTGAGCAACTAGCAGTTGGATACCTGGACACAGACTTCCCTAGAAGATTTTCAATACGAACTGATGCTCGAATCTTTAATTTCTTTTTGCCAAAAAGTGATGAGAGCTCTGATGAAGTATCTGTTCAAAACGTGTTTTATCAAACAAGGTTATATTATTTAACCATATAATTTACTATTATTGCAAACTTACAAGAAATCAATGGTTCCAAGAAACAACGAGGAAGATTAGAAACTTGACGGGCTCTCCAGGCAGCCAAAGCAGTACGAGGAACTTTTCTGTGTCTACGTACCAAATCACTCGAGTCTTCTATACATTGTTTAAGCACCCTTTTATTTCGGAAAATAAACTTATCAGTAACATCTGTGATGCTAAGGCTAAGGTTTAATATTAAGTATCATCTTTCTGTAAAGGGACAGGACACCTTTTCTATGGTCATTTGAATCCTCATCATCAAAAGCATTATTCAAATAACAAAATCTTATGTAAATTAACACACATAATTTACTGAAAATAACTTCAGGCGGACACAACAAATAAGATAAGAGAATCGCAACATACTCCTTAGGAAATACTATCACAGCATCAAAAAGACGCTTTCTTTTCCTTGAAACCCGAGGAGCCTCCTTACCAACTGGTGTAGGAATACCCAAAAATTCCAGTGTACTAAAACCTGCATGTATAGAAAAATTTTCCACATTGGATATACAAATATTATCAGAGGACGTGAAACAAACAACAGCATAAGAATTCCATTTATGTCTAAAATAAATACCAAAACGCTTCCTGAAATAAGCTTAAGAATATGGAATGAGATAATACCCTAAATTAGCTTACCTGAAGCATCGCGGAACTTGGACCTAGGAGTTGAATCTGTAGCAACAGTCAATGGATTAGTTTGATTGCAAACTTCTTCCAACATCTGATGATCTTCACCGCTTAATTGAGCTTCATCTGCTGTTCCTGTCATATCTGCACTAGTTTGATGATGCTCACATGACAGCTTAACAGGGTTCTTCTCTTTTTGCCCAAACTCGGTGAACATTTGAAGGTTCAAAAGTGCTTCTTCACATACACTTTGACCCCATAGCTCCTGCATGCTTAATTCTTCATGCATTTCATCCAAACCTACAAATTCCAAAATCAGTATATGCTCTTTTCCGCCTTGGTGTTTTTCAGTACGTGGGTTAAAAGACATTTTCGTGGACAAAAAATTCATGTTGAGAGGACTCATCACCCAGATGCTTCTCCTTGCTTGCTTCTAAGCTGCTTAAACTAGGGGATGTTCCCACCCTAACATTAAATCTGCTCTTGTGAGAAGAAAGAGCACTGCAGCAAAAACATAAGGTGAGAAACATTCAGAACACTGAATAACCCCAAGGAATAATGCAGACAAACAAAATATGGCAACATAAAATATTAGATAGGAGGAAGAGAAAGAATGTCTGATACACAAGAAGAAGCATTATAGCTCAGACCCTTACTCTTCATTCTTATTCTGAGGCGCAGAGCAAATATCACAGGTACCAA
Organism: Euphorbia corollata; assembly: GCA_948277035.1. Lineage (NCBI taxonomy): Eukaryota > Viridiplantae > Streptophyta > Magnoliopsida > Malpighiales > Euphorbiaceae > Euphorbia > Euphorbia corollata. Next base: position 5,213 of record CAOJBI010134874.1, read on the forward strand.
GTTCCTCACACAGATGCTGCAAGTACAGAAACATTAGCATTATGACCATACATATCAATCTAATTAAGTGCAAATGAGATAAAATCTTGTTCAGTAGGCAGATGTACACGTCTTCCCTAAGTCCTAAGCTTTAGGCATCATTGCAGTATACCAACCAATAATACAAGTCAAGCTTACAGGGGATTGCATGTAGAAATACAACGATACATAGATAGGCTGCTAGTATGATTAGATGTTTGTGTTGAACAGCAGTGCGAACTTGTTTTAGATGCTAAACTTCCATTTCAGGTAGAAATGATTTTCTTATTTTATGCCAATGCATTGAAATAGCAACTTTCACAAAACGAAGAAAGGAAACGGGCTTACATGTTTCGAATTTAATTATTTAAAATATACCTCATCTGAAGTGTTCAAAATTGTAGCCCCAATTTTCGGCATGCTCTCTGTTTCATTTACACCATATTATATAAAAGGGTCACCCGAAATAAAATATCACAAAAAAAAAACCAATACCTTTAATGGTGATATCTTCACGGGGCAAGACATGGTGGCCTCTGCAGATTATAGAGAAGAGCATGATTAACTCAATATTTAACCACTCAACTTGATAAACTGTATTTACTTACCCACATGTATCTTCAAGGATATCTAGATCAAAAGCATCAAGTTCGAATCTTTCTGGCACAGTAATTGAGAAATAAGGCTCACTAAGGGTTTCCAGCTGTGTGCTATCTTTATTTGTAACCACGAAATCCTTGATTTCAAGTAAAACCTTATTGCAGTCATTAAAAAGATACTCGACCTTCTTGGAGAATACCCTGACAACGCCAAGAAGAAGGTAGGCGAGAACCCTATATGGGACAACATCAAATTCAACTTGCAAAATTTTATCTGTATTGAGAAAAAAACAAGGAAATTACGGTAAATATCTGACTCTATTTTAAAGGGTACAATAATGACGGTGATAAAAACTTTAAAGCATAACAATGGCAACTCTCGGCGAAACAAGACTCATAAGCTTGAATGCAATGAAACTGTTCCAGCGCAATCATTTTCATACAATATTTATAATCTTACATTACATAGTAAATAGATGGAAGAATTAGAGATTAATTAGGAAGAAACTGAAATAGAAAGAGATGGAAAGGGAGTCAAATTGAAGTTCAGTGAATGGGATATGGTTTTCAGATTTAAGGGAAACAAGTTCCATATTTTCTTAACTTTAGAAACGGCCACAGAAAGTATCGTAGGAGTTTCTGGCCGTCTCCGTGTTACAGGGAAACAATGGTCAATTGGCGTTTCCGTGCTTCATAGATGACGCCGTACTGTGTCCTAAGTGTGTCCCCGGAGTGTCCGGAAAGTGTAAATTCTACATGAAGTGCCCGTTTGAAATTTGGAGGACGAGTGTCCGATACGGGGACACTCCCGGTTTTGGAGTGTCCATGCTTCATAGGTTTACTGCAGCAGGCAATAGGCCTATAATCAGCAGCAACAAAGGGACTTTTACTACTGCTAATGTACATTGCTTTTTTAATCTCTTTTGCAGTGAAAGGCTTAACGAGATATAACTGATCATACTTATAGAATTTCCCATAGCCATATACTTCATATCTACATGAACAGAACTAGCAGTTTGAAATGCCCAAGAAAGTGATTGACCACAAGACTGAAGTCCTCAATTAGAACATCATTGTCCATGAAAAAGAAAATTCTGTTTTGCACATTCCAGCTCTTGATGGAAGTATAGAAATACCCAGTGCTATCATCACCCAATTTAAGCCAAGTCAATTTACTCTTCTAATGAAGAAATTTTGCATAGGAGACACTGGCATTAGCAAACTCAGCTAGAGCAGACTTCTCTTGCAAGATAAGTTCGCTGTCCATGGGATTATTCTGCAAAGTAGCTTGAGACACTTTAACTTTGAGTAAAGCATTGTGAAAAGCAACTTCAATGTCCCCAAACACATGCTTTTTAAATTTCCTAAGCTTGGGCTTTGATAGCTTAAGCTTTTTCACAATACACTGCATAAGAGAACAGGCACAGTTTTGCACCACTTCCTTAATCAAGTCATTATAACCCGGGTGGTCAACCCACATGTTGAAGAGCCTAAAAGGCTTAGGACCTTGAGCATCAGGGCTAATGCATTTGAGAAGTAGAAAACTGTGATTAGAGATAGGTTCATTATGATAAGAAATAAAACATTTGTGAAAAGTCCCCCAATTCCACATTTAAAAAACCCAATCCAACTTAGAATAAATTCTATCATTTCCTAGCTGATTATTAGACCAAGAGAACCGAGGAACAACACATTTTAACTTCTCCAGAGCAAACTCATGAAGCCAATCAAACGCCATCCTTAATATCACTAGCATTTATAGGATTACCCCAATTTGTCATCCATAGAAAAAATCACCCCCTACAATATTGAAATCACCCCCTACAATCCAAGGACTAGAGGGTTGACACTCTCTTAATTGCTTCCACAAAATCCTCCTATTATCTACAGTGTGCAAACCATAGACAACTAACAAGGAAAAGATCTCAGGACATCCAACAACTTTCACATCACAGTGAACTAATTGAGAAGAAACAAAATTAATGGAATCAGAGAACAGATCATGCCTCCATAACAACAGAATTCTACCTCCAGGATGAGACTCAATGTTAAAGAAAAAAACTCCAATCAGCAAAGTAATTAACAACAAAAGAACTTACAGTTTTAAAATTCAACTTAGTTTCCAGAAATGCGCACATTTCCACATTATTAGTAGAGCACAAACTTTTTACAGCTCTCTGCTTATTCCCTCAGTTGAGGCCTCTAACATTCCAGATTAACAGGCAACCCATAGCTAGATGGTTAAAGAATCTGTTTCTCAAAACTTATTGAACCACTAGCAGAATTAACATTTTTCTGCTTCTTCCTGCGAGGAGTAACCCAACCTTCGTCCTCCTCTGCAACTATGATAGCTTTGACAGAATCCCTAGGTGGAGTATGTTCCTGAACAACAGTTTCCTTCACAGACTCCTCTGTTTTCTCAGCAGGGATTGTAGCTGGCTTAGCAACCCAAACTGTAGCCTTCTTTCTTCTTACAATATCCCTCCAAGTGCCCAAAGCACTTACAACATTGACACTCCACAGGCACCCAATCATACTCCACTTTTTGATCAATCAATTTACCATACTCATTTACAAACTATATCTCATTTAATCAAATTAAAATAAATTTCCATTCCAATCAGGATATGGGCAAAGTTTAGCCATGTAGGGTCTTTGGTGATCCTATCAATCATTATTGGAGAGCCAAGTAAAATGCAAATAGAGCATAGAGACCTATCATTCCAGTACTTGACTGTAATTTTGGCAATCTCACCGAAACTGGAATAGAACGCACACCTTTAAGGATATCAAAATTACCATTCCAAGGTCTAACTACCAGAGGCTTCTTGTCAAAAAACCATAAACCACGTTCAACAACAGAATAATGCGAAGCCTCATCAGCAAATCTTACTATAAATGACTATTTTCAAGTCGAATAACCTTAACTACACCATAAGCTTTCCATATACGTTTGATAAAACCATCAAAAACAGCCTATGAAGGCTTAGCTCCAAGTACAACACGGATCAGAGAATCATTCCAATTAGAGATTTCACTTAATACATCAGCATGATCTATGAAATGGATACGCTTACCTTCCTTGACAATCGGAGGTACAAAAGTGAGTTTATCACCCTGAAGTTCAAGATCTGAAGATCTAAAACCTTCCCAAGCCTTTCGCGATGAATCCTGCAGATTGGATCTAGGAAAGGAAACCTCCGATTCAGATGAAATATGAGCAGGAATCGAGACAGAGACAACATTGTTTGAGCTAGAAGCTTTATCTGTCGAAGGAGAATCAACAACTGGAGGAAGATCTGCCGGTTTTTTTGGTGCTGGTTTCCGTTTTGGTCTTCCCCTTTCGCCATTAGATAGAAAGAACCTATCGTAAACTCTTAACGGCAAACAGAATCTTACTTTAATTAGCATAATCCACAACCTGGAACAAACAAAAATCTAACTACAAAACTACCAAGTAAGAAGAGGATTAGAAAATGTACCAGTCCTAAGAATATTAAAATTGCCTAATTTCAAAATCAAATCAATCATCATCCTCACTATTCCATTTTTCCTTGCAACTAAGTTATCAATTTGCAAAATTGCCAACGCATCAAAAGCCAGGAACTCAACGCAATGGACTAACAAGAAAATGAACATTCACATTTTAGGTTAAATATCCGCATACTTCAAATTTGATCCCAAAAAAAAAAATTGTACATAAACACAAATCTCGAAACCCAGCAGAAAAGAAAAGCCAGTCAAAAACGTTAAAAGTAATGCAGAAAAAGCACATCTCTACTAGTGCATGATCAAACAAACCATGAACAACCAAGGAGAACATTAGAAAATGTACCAGTACTAAGAATACTAAAATGACCTAATTTCAAAATAAATCAACCAATCATTCTTACTAATCCACTTTTCTTGCCAACTGAGTTATCATTTAGCAAAAATGCGACCGCACCTAAAGCCAGAAACTCAACGCAATGGACTTACATGAAAATAAACATTCATATTTTAAGTTAAGTATCAGCAGACTTCGAACAAAAAAAAGTGTACAGTGTACATAAACACAAAATTCTCGAAACCCAGTAGAAAAGAAAAGCCAGTCAAAACCATTAATGCACGAAAAAAACACACTTTTACTAGTGTATGATCGAACATACAAATCATGAACAACCAAGGATCGGCAGTCATAAAAACGTCAATTTTCATCATACATTAAACAAAACTTGCACAACTCCCAAATGAAAGTCTCCTGCACAAAATACGCTGTTTCACTCTAGTGAAGAAAATGACAGAGCGCAACAAAACGAAACATTTTATTGATGAAATTAGAAGAAAGAATCAAGACAAGTAGTTAAAAATTGCCGTTGTTTATTCATTTCCTTCGGCCCTCAGATGTCCCAAAATGAGAAAATAAAAGATAGCTGTGAGATGAATACGAAAGGAATAAGAATAAGAGGAGGGGAAAACGAACCAGCAGAAGCGGAGATATCAAAATGAGTGATCTGTGACCTCTTAAGCTTGTTGAAGAAGTAAGCGGCCACCCAAATAGCACGTAATGGGTCATTCCTTGACAGCAGATACATATTATCCTTCTGTTACCTATTTTGGCTTCTTTCTTTGAGTATTCCTCTTAACAATTTGAAAATTGAAGGATTGAAGCCACACAGGCGAGAAGAGGAGGAGAATTTGGGCGCTTTGTCTAGCTTGGGAAGAAAACGGTTGTCAAGTTTTACATAGGAAGAATCCAAGGATTCTTTTTTTAGAAATAAAAAAGAAAAACATAGGGTATGCTCTGACTACAATTCAATTAAGTTCAGTTCAGTTAAGTTCAGTTCAGTTTAGTTCAGTTCAGTTAAGTTCAATTAAGTTCAGTTCAGTTCAGTTAAGTTCAGCTATGTGTAGTTATAAATTTACACTGAAATAAGTTCAGTTAAGTTAAGTTCAGTTAAGTAAAATTCAGTTCAGTTAAATTCAGATTTCAGAAGTTGAAAACAGGGCTAATTATTAGTAATATGGTGTATATTTTTACTTTGAAAACTTAAATTAAAATCTTAAAAGTACCTGAATTCCATTAAAATTTAAAGATCACACTTACATTAATCACATATGTGAAGTGACGGACGAAATTGCAACAATCTAATTATAATATAGTATGGAGTTAAAAAATAAATGAAAATTTTTTATAACTATAAAATCATATGGATAAATCATATTTATTTCCGTTGTAATGAAACTGTTAAATTTAGAAAAGCATATTAAAATTAATAATGTATAGTTTATAAATATGATCGTGTAAATTATGTATATAAGATAAAAATGTGTGATCTAGGTATCGTAAGAAAGGTAAAATAGTTTAGTAAAAAAATGTGAAATGAATGATTAAGGTATTTTAACATCAACCCCAATAATATTATTTCAAAAGTGCAGTTCTAGAATACCTAGGTTTAAAAAAATAAGACAAACAAACAAGTTCTTTTACAAAAAAGTTACAAAATTTCAAGCGATATAAGAAATGGCAGATTGATAATGTAATCAACGGTAAAATAGTTACCTTAATAAGAAACCTAGCTAGTATGTGAATGTAAAGCTGTTTAGCTTTACCAACGGTAAATTTTTAAAACCTGTTTGTGACTCGTGTTGAGCAACGTGTCAATACGTCCTGATCCTAGGAATTAATTTTTAAAACCTGTTTGTGACTTGTGTTGCCCCTGACTGTAATTAAAACTAATTTATATCAACACTAGTTAGAAAAAGGATTGCATTAGTAACACTATATTTTGCTACACTTTTTAAAAAAAAGTATCGGAAAATACATTTTCAAAAAAAATGACGCAATTTATTCCCGCTTACATTTGAAAAAATAAATAATTTTAAAACTAAAACTAACACCATAATATTTATAATCACTTTCATTGTATATGTATCATCACTCATGCAAAGAAGTAGAAAGTGATATTAAAATTACCAATTTACAAATAGTTATTGTACATGAATAATTATTACTCACCAATCATATATAATGTGTTTTTTACTAATTTTTTAAGTAGAAAAATTATACGAACATGTTTACGAGCTTTCGAATCGAACCTTAGAAGGCTTGGTTTGGCTTGTTAATATGCCGAGCCGATCTCGAACTCGAGTCGAGCTCTATCGAGTCGAACTATAATCGAGCTTTGACCGAACCGAATCTCGAACCGTTTGCGAGCCACTAGGCTTGTTAACAACCCTACTCAGGCTTGTGATTTCTATTCGTTTTGTTATGAATATACTTGCCTATTTATTAGTATTAAAAAAGCGGTCCATTTCCAATTCCTATTCGTCGACCGTTAAATCTAGAAAATGCAGTATTTTATTGTGTACGGCATCAGTTGTCTGCGGACACAAATTCCAATTCCACGTGTACGCCTGTGATGAATTCATATATCTGCCAACAACCTTAAAATCGTGCT
>CAOJBI010135134.1:0-11993 GCA_948277035.1 Euphorbia corollata
CCAAGCCCGACCCATAAAACTTCGGGCTTTGTCGGGCTTGGGCTCGGGCCGGGCTTTTTTAAAAAATGAGTGTTCAAGCCCGACCCATTGAAGCGGGCTCGGGCCGGGCCGGGCGGGTAGCTCGGCCCGCGAACAGGTCTAGTGTTAACTTATATATAAGTAATTTGTGGTTAAACTATATGTAAACTATACGATTTAGTGTTCTTGTTACATTAGAATATGTAATGTTATATTATTTTATAGAATTGATGAACATTTATGTAGGCTAAAAAGTATAACTAACAATCTAAAACCAATAAATTATAACAAAACTATATAGTTTGAATACAAGTAATATTGATTAAACTATAAGTAACCTACATGAAAATAAAAAGATAGAACATTCATTTGTAACCTGTAAGTGAACTTTAACCAACTTGTAAGAAAAACTGTCAGCAATACATAATAAACTATGGACAAACTAATTTAGGCATATCATTTCAGCATAATTGTAAGTTACTAGGAGCATTTCCAATAGTTTGTCTATTCCAATTTTCTTCTTGACACATAAGTATAAATAGACATTTAGTTAAAAATAGCTCTAGATACCTAGTCCATTCATTCTTTCCAATATGATGTGTTATCATTAATTGTGAACATTGTCTATTTGATATTCTACAAATAGATAATCAAATAAAAGATCAAATCATTAATTATATAATATTTTAATAGAGAGATAGTTATTTTGTAATTAATATTATATTTTTGTTATTGTTATATTTTGAAAAAATATAACACACTCAAATAGATAATCTATTGTGGCTCATTTTTTAATTTTCTTGTTTATTTTACCACTTCATCAATATGATTGTCTATTTGACATGCCACATAGATTTGGAATTCACAATCTACTGGAGATGCTCTAACATAATTGTTGTGTGGTGTTTCTTCACATGGTGGGACCCACAATAATTAATATAAAATAAAAATAAAAAAGGGAAGAAAGACAGAAAATAAAAACGTGGAGCAATTAAGGCATGTCGGTAAAGAAAGTCAGGAGGAGGCATGTCGGCAAGAAGTCTAATTATGCATAGTAACATTTAGTGTGCATATAATGAACATTCACATTTCTTTTGTTTTCTTATAAATAGAGGAGCTTATTTCCTCATTTGAGATACAGTTTGAGAGCAAGAGAGAAGACACAGATAAGAATAATTTGTGTAGAAATTATTAGGAAAATGGTCCTAAAAATCGAGGAAGAGAGAAAATAATGAGGTTTTGGGAAACACCTGAGTGATACTATTTTGTAATAATCTCTTCATGTACCTGCTATTATTATTATAGTGGAAGAAAAAATCGGAGTTTGTCTCGTGATTTTTTCTCTTAATTCAATTGAGGTTTTCATGTCAAAATCTTGTGTGTCACAATGCCGAAGGTTTTTTTAGTAGATTCCGTGTATATATTTTCTAGAAATAAATATACCACGAGGACGAGAAAATTACAATGAATCTGGTGATGCAGTCAGTTCGAATTACTGTTGCAGTTTGACCATTTGAATGAATAGTAAAATAATAGTAACCTATACTATTTAATTCCATAATTAATTCAGCCATCTTTTTTACTGTTTGAGTATACTGTTACTATTCGTACATACATATATGGTCACTATTCACATATACTACACTATTCTGGTACACGTTTACCATTCATGTGAATAGTGAATTTCATGAATAGTAAATTTTTTTTTGTCAAATTCAATGTTCGACATGGCGAACAACGGCGCAATGATCAAACTAACAGATTCAAATTATTCGATGAGGAAATCCAGAATGTAGGTCTACCTCAATTGCAAAGATCTGTACGATCCAATTGAAGGTGACATTGAAAGTCGAATGAAATGAAAGATGAGCAATGGAAAAAGTTGAAGAAGCAAACATTGGGTATAATACGCCAATAGATAGATGTTAGCTTGTACAACCATGTGAGGAATGAAACAAATCCCAAAGTTATCTGGCAAAAGCTAAAAGATATATACGAGGCTTTGAATGCTCAAGCAAAAGTGTTCATGATTCGCAAAGTCATGAACTTGAAATTATTGGAGGAATGATCAATTACAAAACACTTGAACGAATTTGAAGGGCTCGTATCGGAATTAGCAGTTATCGGTATGACCATGGATGATGAGATGTAAGCATCCCTTTTGTTGGGATCTCTACCTGATAGCTGGGATACTCTTGTTGTATCATTAAGTAACTTAGCTCCAAATGGTGTAGTGACAATATCTATCGTAAAGAATAAACTACTCAATGAATAAATTTGCAGGAAAGACGTTGCTAATACAAGTTCACAAGCCCCTTGTCACAGAGAATAGGGGTCGAAGCAAGAGTAAAGATCGTGGGAATGGAACGTCCAGAGATGAATCCAAGTCTCGGGAGAAGATACAATGTTACCATTGTGGAAAACAAGGTCATCTCAAAAGATATTGTCGTTTCTTTAAACGGAGAATGCAAAAATACATTTGCTATAGTCTCAATAGAAGATGGTGAAATGGCTCTAGTCTCTCATGATACATATTGTTGTCAAATTGGAGATGCAGAAACCGAATAGATAGTCCACTCCAGTGCTTCGTACCATTATGTTCCAAAAAGGGAATATTTCTTTACGTACAAAGCATGTGACTATGACACTGTTAGAATGGGAAATAATAGTATTTCTCAAATGATGTGCGTCGGTGATATCTGCATGAAGACAAGCATCGGATGGACAATAATACTTAAAAATGTGCGGCAAATTCCCAATCTTCAGTTGAACCTGTTATTTGTTAGTGTACTGGACAAAGAAGGCTATCACCATCATACAGATAATGGTAACTGAAAACTCACCAAAGGATCGTTGGTGGTGGCAAAAGGAAGATTATGTTTTTTGCTGTACAAAATGCATGCAATGATATATGCGGGCAAATTGAACACGGTTGGAGATGATGCTTCACCAAATTTGTGGCATAAACGACTGGCACATGTTAGTAAGAAAGGGTTGAATATATTGGCTAAGAAGTTCCTCATTCCTATAGCCAAAGGTAAAATTGACCCTTGTGATCACTATTTATTTGGGAAACAACATCATGTATCTTTTCATAAAAGCTCTAGCATAAGAGATAAAAAGTTAGAGTTGGTACCCTTTGACTTATGTGGTCCCATGAAGGTAGAATCAATTGGAGGAAAGAAATATTTTCTTACCTTCATTGATGAATTCTCAAGAATGACATTGATTTACTTGTTGCACACAAAGTATCAAGTATTCAAGCACTTTCAACAGTTCCATGCGATGGTGGAAAGGGAGACTGGAGTAGAATTGAAGTGTTTGTGCACGGATAATGGTGGTGAATATATCTCTAAGAAGTTCGGAGATTATTGCAATCAGCATGGTATCATGCATGAAAAGACAGTTCCTGGTATACATCAATAAAACGGGGTCTCTGAACGAATGAATCGCACCATTGTTGAAAGAGTCAGATCCATGCTCAAAATGGCTAACTTGCCTAAGTCATTTTGTGGAGAAGCTGTCAATAGTGTTGTATACCTGATCAACATATAACCTTCATCACCTTTGGATTTTGATATTCCAGAGAAGGTCTGGACAGGCAGAAATATCTCATACTCTCATCTGAGGGTATTTGGCTGCAAGGCTTTTACGTATGTTTCAAAGGAGAAAAGATTAAAGCTTGATGACAAGTCAGTTCCTTGCACTTTTGTCTGGTATGAAGATGAAGAGTTTGGCTACAGATTATGGGATGCAATGAAAAAGAAAATTGTACGGAGCTGAGATATAGTATTTCACTTAAAAGAAGGGTAGCGACTTTGACGAGATTTTTTCACTTATTGTAAAAATGAGTTATATTCTAGTTGCTCTAAGTCTTGTAGCAAGCTTGAACCTTGAGCTAGAATAGCTTGATGTAAAGACCGCATTCTTGTATGGAGATCTTGAAGAAGAAATTTACATGGAACAACCAGAAGGTTTCGAAGTCAAGGAAAATAAGGACATGGTTTGTCGCTTGAACAAAAGTTTGTACGGATTGAAGCAAGCATCGCGAAATTGTATAAAAAGTATTATTATTTTATGGTGAATCAAGGATACAAAAGGAAAGAAGCAAATCCTTGTGTATATGTCCAGAGATTTCCTGATGGTAAATTTATCATTCTTCTCTTATATGTTGATGATATGCTGATCATTGGACCACATGCAAAAATGATTAGTAAGTTGAAGGGTGATTTATCTAAGGCCTTTGATATGAAGGATTTAGGACCAACAAAGAGAATTTTCGGTATGGAGATTATCCAAGATCAAAGATCCAGTAAGTTATGGTTATCACAAGAAAAATATATTGAACGAGTTTTATAAAGGTTCAGTATGAAGAATGCTAAACGTGTTAGCACTTCGCTTGCCGCTCACTTCAAGTTGAGTAAGAAATCCAACCCCTAAACAAAGAAAAGTAGAGAAGATACGTCTAATGTTTCATACTCTTCAGCAGCCGGGAGTTTGATGTATACAATGATGTGCACGAGATCAGACATTGCTCATGCAGTCGGTTTTGTGAGTCATTTTCTTTCAAATCCCCATAAGACACATTGGAAAGCAGTAAAATGGATCTTCAGATACCTGAGAGGAACTTCAAAGTTATGCTTAACTTTTGGAGAAGGAAAGTCTGCATTTGTTGGCTACACAGTTGCAGATATGGCCGGTGACCTTGATGAAGGAAATCAAAATCAGGTTACTTGTTTACATTCTCAGGGGTAGCTATTTCATGGAAGTCAAGATTACAAAAGTGTGTTTCATTATTAACAACTGAAGCAGAATACGTTGCAGCAACGGAAGCAGGAAATGAAATGCTTTGGTTAAAGCAATTATTTCAAGAATTGAGTGTGCAACAGGAAGAGTACATAGTTTATTGTGATAGTCAAAGTGCATTAAACTTGAGCAAGAACACTATGTATCATGAACGGACGAAACATATCGATGTAAGATATCATTGGCTCAAACTTGCCATTGAAGAGAATGAGTTCAAATTGCAGAAGATTCATATAGATAAAAATGCTGCTGATATGTTGACAAAGATCGTTTCAAAAGAAAAGTTCGATCAGTGTGTCAAAGCAATCGGGATAGAGAATCCCACCATGTAGTCGGGAGGGAGAGAATTGTTGTGTGGTGTCCCTCCACATGATGGGACCCACAATAATTAATATAAAATAAAAAATAAAAAAGGGAAGAAAGACAGAAAATAAAAACATGGAGCAATTAAGGCATGTCGGCAAAGAAAGTCAGAAGGAGGCATGTCGGCAAGAAGTCTAATTATGCACGGTAACATTTACTGTGCATATAATGGTCATTCACATTTTTTTGTTTTCTTATAAATAGATGAGCTTATTTCCTCATTTGATATACAGATTGAGAGCAAGAGAGAAGACACGTATAAGAATAATCTATGTAGAGATTTTTAGGAAAAGGGTCCAAAAAATCGGGGAAGAGAGAAAATAGTGAGTTTTGGGAAACACTTGAGTGATACTATTTTGTAATAATATCTTCATATACATGCTATTATTATTAAAGTGAAAGAAAAAATCGGAGTTTGTCCCGTGATTTTTTCCTTAATTTAATTAGGGTTTTCACGTAAAATTCTTGTGTGACATTTTTCAATTCCACCTACAATATTTTCTCGTATTGCTATTATTGGGCCTAACAATAATCATTAGCAAATGATAACAATAAAAAGTAATAGGTCATAACTATAACTAATTAATTTATCATAATAATAAATTTAAGGGTAAACTTAAAAAACATGCATTATGGTTTGACCGTTTTGCAAAAAAGGATTTGTAAAATTTTCTTTCACAAAAGGATACTTGTGATTTCAAAAGTTTGCAAAATAAGGACAAAAAATATATATTTTTATTAAAAATAATAGTGTTACATAAGGTATTTCAATCAATTCAAAAATCCTATAATTTAACCATATTATTTAAAAATTATATGTCAAATTTTGAATAATTTTATTTTTCATTTTATTATGATTTTTTAAAAGTTGTTATCACATTTAAATTAAAAAAATATTTATGGTTCTCGGAAAATTTTAAAATTTATTACTAAGGTATTTTGTATTTTGATTAACTAAACTGTAAAATTTCAGTTTAAAATGGACAAGATCACCCATTTTCATGATGTAATTAAAATTTGAAAATCTTATTTTTACAAACTTTTGAAATCACAAGTACTCTTTTGCAAAAAAAATTCCACAGTGACTTTTTTACAAAACAATTAAAGCACATAGCATGTTTTTGAAGTTTATCCTACATTTAAATAACTCATGTCAATACATATTAAAATACATTTGATATGATTTTGGCCAGATACATACTCAACACCTTCAATTTACGGTTTGCCTCCCCAACTTTAAAAAGTCACTACCAACCCCCCAAACTTGGTAAAAGTGTACTTGTCAGCCCTCTCGGTGTGCCACTTACCGCATTCTAATTGGATAGAGAAAAATAAAAAAATTGATATCTTTGAAAAGTCAAACTAATCACATTGTGACACATGACACTGAAGGCTGGCAAGAGCACTTTTACCAAGTTTGAGGGGTTGGTGGAGCAAAATGAAAATTAAGGGCGACAAAACTTAAAACATGCCCAGTTGAGGGTGCACAATATATATTTGACCTATAATTTTTATATTTACATAACAATAGTCATATACATATTTACCCCAAAAACTTGACAGCTTTCATCACTTGTCATCCTTAATTTTAAACAATCTTTATCATCCATTTAAACCTAGCAAAAGTGCACTCACCAGCTCTGTCAGTATCACGTATCACATTTTGATTGGTTTGACTTTTCAAAAATATGTCATTTTTATTTTTCTCTCTCCAATCAAAATGTATTGTGTGGTATCGTGGGGGATGACGAGTACATTTTATTCAAGTTTAGGGAGCTGATAGATGCTTTTCAAAATTAAGGATGACCAATGATGAAAACTATCAATTAAGTTTAGTATGTTAAGTATGTATTAAAACTATAACAATTAATATTTTACTAATAATAAGTTAATAGTAAAAACCATGGTTTTCAGACCCGGACCGGTCATCGAACCGGTGAAGGGAGAGGGTCATAGATTTAAGGTTCAACCGGATTAAATCGGTGGTCGAACCGGATTTTCTTTAAATATATAAAAATACTAATTTTTTTAATATTTTGGTATTAAATATATAAATATAAGTTATATCTTACCAACAAATAATAATAGTTTATGTTAATAATTCACAGTTCATATTGATACTTCTGATAAAAATGAAACACAATATAATTTCGTGAAATAATGTATAATTAATAGTTAATTTGATTGGAATTAGATCATAGTTTATAAATTAGATAAGAAAATTAACAAATTGGATTTATAGTGTATGAAAATTATAAATTCAAAGAGTATGAACTTTGAAAACAATATATTAAACTAAAAAAATATAATTATAGACAAATAAGTTAGTGTTAATTTGATTTTAAAAATTTAAATGTCTTTATGTTTTTTATAAAAAATTTAAATCTAATTAAAAGAAATATATTTAAAATATAATACATTTATTTAGATTTATACAATATATTAAATAAAAAGTCAAATAAATATTTTTAGTGAATTTAAAATAAAAAAATAGTTTCATGTGAAATAGTTTAAAATGTAATATTTTATGATATATAATTATAAAATAAAAATGTAGTACCAACTTGATATAGTGATGCAATGGTAGAATATATGTTTTGGAAGTCAAAGGTCCTGGGTTCAAAACCTATCACCAACAATTTATTTTTCAAATTTAATGACCCACTAAACCGTAAATGGTTGAACCGGACGGTTCAACCGGTCAAACTCCGGTTCTTGACTTTGTCAAGAACCGCATGAAACCCGACCGGATCAGGCACCGGTTCCGGTCGAACCCGGTCCGACCGGCCGGTCCGGTCCGGGTTTCAAAACCATGGTTTTAGTATATATACGATTAGGTTTTGATTTACAAATTACATTCTAGCCCTTTACATAAATAGGAAAATACACAACGAGAATATAACATTATTCTATACACTGTCAAAGGAAACGTATAAACCAATAAAAACGAAACGTGGGTTCTTCTATGCAGTTGGGGAACTGAACCAAGGTCAATTTAAGTTACTATCAAACAACACAATCACAGTTGATCAGTAAGTACCAAATGGGAAACCCAAATTCTTCTGTCTAGAACCATTTAAGGCTTAAGTTGTACTGCTATTTAACAAGTAATATTTTTAAATAACTGGCTAAAAATCTGATAACTAAGTCATGATACTGATAATTGTGCAAAATCTTTATGTTATATTTTGATCCTAATTTGACTATTTTGAATAATAAAAGGGAACTTTTTTATACAAATTATTAACTAATCCATTTTTTTCTTTTCTCGAACTATCAATCAATAATTTCTTTGAAAGTTGGATTTTTGGGAAAAAGTTGTTTTCCGGTAAATACATCATAAAAGCAATTTTAATAGTTTACTGTTTCGGGGAATTCCAAAAAACGAGGAATGAACATGGGGAATTGTTATATCCAAGTATTGTCTATGTAGTATATCCTCAAAATGAGGTTCCAAGTATAAGTTCTCCATTTTGGGAATTGATTTAAAATGCTATTATTTTTTGAAGAATTGATTAAAATAATATTATTTTTTAATGTTTAATAATAAAATATTATTATTTTGAAGTGAATTGGGAAATGAAGAAAATAATTAGACAAAAGAACACGATAAATCCTACAAAATGAGATTCGACGAATGGAAAATGAAGAAACTCAAATATTTTGGTCAAACTATGCAAATTTTTTTGATGCCGCGAAACTTCAATTAATTTTATTTCAAATATAAATTTATAAATACGTTATCCAATGAAACAGAAACTCTTTCAACTTTTCATGATTCAATCTCAACATTTTCCCCGGCTCTTTATCGACGTCCACCATCACTTTCCCGACAGCTTCTTCAACGTCCAGTTTCCCGAAATAGCCATCTTCGTCTCTCCTATTTACTTCACACCAACCTTCAAATCCTTGCTCATAAGCTTTGAATTCAAGAACTGATGGCCCTTCAATGGCAGAAGCACAATTTGACAGTCATTTATTACAGCTTCAACTAAAGAACTAAATCCCGCGTGACACAGAAAACATCCCACATTTTCATGTCCTAAAATGAGCTTCTGTTGAACCCAGCCTGTGTGCATATTCCACTATCTTTCACCCTATGGAAAAACCCCTCCGGCAATGTTCGTTTCAGCTCATATTCGCCGTTAAATTCCACCGGAAAGTTCAGCACTAAAATGAACGGCAATCCTGTGAGCTTTAAACCGAGAGTAAGCTCTTGTATCTGTTCATATTTCAAAAAATTTCGCTCCCAAAAGAGCAGAAAGTCACATTCTTTGAACTGAATCGGCTCAGCCATTTTTCTTCAAGAACTCCGGTGGCCGGAGCAGGAACCAATGGACCGGTTAAAAGAACACATGTTCCAAATTCATTTCTTATGTAATCCAGATAATCTCCTTCAATTTGATTGCAGGTTTTGATTAACAAAGCATCTAAAGCAGCACTAGTTTGGGAATTCCTATTAAACACACTGGGGCCGCCGTTGAAGCTCTAGTAAACGTACAAAAGATCTTCGGCTTCAAATCTGCTGATAGAAGCAGGGCCGGCCCAATAGCAGGAGCGGGGTGAGCGATCGATCAGGATTCCAAGTTTTTGGGGGCCTCATATCTCTAATCGGGTTAGAGTTCGAGTATAAAAAAATCAAATATATATAATACTGTGAAATAAAATAACATAAAATATTTTTGGTTCTTTTGATTGGACTGTGTGAATTTTTTCTACTTAACTGAGTTTGATTCTCAAAGACCTCCTTTTTTATTTTTTTATTCACCTTATCTTTTTTCTTATTTAATTTTTTTTATCTCTTTATTCACCTTATCTTTTTTTTATTTAATTTTTTTAATAAACTAAAAAAACCAATAACAATATCTTGAATAGTATTTATTTTTCAATTAAGTTATATATTTTTTTAACTGAAAAAATTGTATCGAAAACTTTTTTAAATAACTACTTCAATCATATTTTTATTTTCATAAAGGTTGTTTATTAAGATTTAAATAATTTGTATAACCATATCAAATTAACATTTAAATTTGTGTAACCATATCAAATTAACGTTAAATTTGAGGCATAATTTACGATTTTTTGCTCAGGGCCCCGAGAAACTTAGAGACAGCCCTGGATAGAAGTAACAGATTCCGAAGGGTGCCATAAGATGAGCAGTAGATATGGCAGAAAACACCACGAAACTAATTGATTTGATCCCCAAATCAGAAGCTAAAACAGAAATCCAATCCAGAAGAGGATCAAAGATGAAAAAGTAAGGTTGAAATTGAGATAAAAGAGCTATAACCTCTGGATGCATAAGGTTAGTAGCTTTCTTGAGGAGTTCAGCCATTAATTGAGTCATTTGAGTCATTTGTCAAGTTCAGGGGGGTGACCTTCAACGGGAGAGATAGAGACAGGGATGATTTGGGCTGAAGAACTCAGAAAAAGAGAAGATTGAATGCGAGGAATGTTGGTGCTGAAAGGAATGTGATTTTGAGGCCATGGGAAGAGAGCTTGTTAGCAAGCTGAACTAAAAGGCTTATGTGACCAAATGCTAGCCATGGAAACATCACTATGTCTATGTGAAGCTTTCGTTCACCGCCAGTGGCTGCCTTTTATTTCTTGACAGGCTGAGGTTTGTCCATATTGTTAGGCCCAATAATGGCAATACGAAAAAAATAATATAGCAGCGGAATAAAAATGATACACAAGATTTTTACGTGGAAATTCCAATTGAATTAAGGGGAAAAACCCATGGGACAAACTTTGATTTTTTCTTCCACTATAATAATAATAATAGTAGGTACACGAAGAGATTATTGCGAAAAATAGTATCACTCAGGTGTTTCCCAAAACCTCATTATTTTCTCTCTTTCCCAATTTTTAGGACCATTTTCCTAAAAATCTACACAGATAAATTTTATATGTCTCTCTCACTCTCTGCTTTCTCTCTATCTGTGTGAGTGATAAAACTTTGGATTGCCGGGAAACCTTTTATAGGCTTAAATTTCACCTACTACACCTACCACATTTTTTACATTTTGCATGCACCAACCTACTTCAACCAATCAAAATTGCACCTTGACCAATGACATTTGTTTATTTCTTTCTTTACCTATACTGAGAGCTGACCATCTAGATGAAATTTTTTTCTTCTTTATTTTATTGTGCTGGACTTATCACATATAACATATTATATGTTTCCAAAATTCAAATGGTAGTAGACAATCTTGTCTTGGGAGGCTAATTAATAATGATAATATTAGACTTTTCATTTTTTCTCGGTAATGGTATTTGATCCATTGATTAATTAATCCGTATTCGGATACTACATAGGTCTAGTTAAGAGAATGATTATTTCAACTTAGTTTATTCCATACAAATTATCATAGTTCAAATTTAGTTTGATGCTTAAAATCGAGCACCAAGATAATATATGATAGAAACGAAAATTATTTATAGTGATATCACTTTTCGAAGAATTAAAAAGTATAAGCTTATAAGTTTAAATTTCACCATGCACGAAATTGATAATAAATGCCCATGATATTAGTAGACCTGTTCGCGGGCCGGGCTTGAACACTCAATTTTAAAAAGCCCAGCCCGAACCCAAACCCGACAAAACCAGAAATTTTATGGGTCGGGCTTGGTTTTTATATAAATACCCAAGCCCGATCCGAGCCCGGCCCGACGAATAAATTTTTTACTTTTTATATATTTATATATTAAATCTATACGTGTTTTAAACTTTTAAAAAATTTATTCTATTAAATTTGGGTACTTAACTACAATAAATATTATCAAATATTAAAGATTCTAAT
>CAOJBI010135214.1:0-10913 GCA_948277035.1 Euphorbia corollata
TTTTGATCTGATTGACGAAACTGAGTTTTGAATCGTTGATAAAGAAGGTGAACTTGATGAGTATGTCTAGAATTAATACTGATGTTTGGAATTAAGACAATTTATATTTAAATTTTGAAGTTTTCGAAAGGATATTTATAATTTAAATAAATAATTTTTAAAAATTCATTAATCCGGTATAACCACTGATAATACCATATCATACCGGTATACCGCGTACCAATAACTTCACCGGTATGATAACCGGTACGATAATGAAAACATTGAGTAATAGTTATTGTGTCATTCAAAATAATAGTATAAAATTTTGAAGTAAATAATAATTTACAAAAAATAGAAAGGTGCAATAATAGTTATTGTGTTTGCTGTTTTATGGCAATCACACTGAAGATTCTTTATTCTTCTGTTGGTACTAATTGTTGCCATTTATTTTTTTAGAAGGTAATTAGGATAAAGTAGCGTTGATTCAAAAACGGAAAATTGATAAAGAAAGAGTTGACAGAAAGGAATGGGTAATTAATAATAAGTAGTGATGAATGGATTAGGGTTGTGCTCGGGTATTATTCAATCCTGAGTGCATTTTCTGTACTCATATTTTTTGGAAAAACAAATTTCATGCTCGTACTGTTAAATTTCAAAGAATTTTATTTTTCACAATAGTTATTCCTTGTTACATATCGGGGATTCCCAATTACTCATTAGAAAAATAATACGATTGATTTTGTAAAAATTTCAATTTCGATACAACTAAACAAAAGTAGTTTTTGTTACAATAATTAAACTAAATAGTTAATAAATTTGCAAAATTATTGCCTAGTCTCTTTCAAATAATGCATCAACATGTAAATGATTTCAAATCGTCTTAAACACATTCTGAACTGACAATTTCAAAAGCCAAATATTGCTTGCCCAAAATAATAAATTAGAATGACTAAACTAATATTTATTTCAACAAAGTTCATAAGTCTATTAATGATATTTAATATTAAGTGATACAATATATATATATACACACACTTCATATTCTACTTGTTATTCAGGATTCTCCATCGGGTATTGTTGGATCGAGAATTTTCGTGTATAGATATACATTTCGCCTATCTATATTCGTTAAGGTTTCAGAGATAAATTAATAAATACATATATCCGTACCTACGATGATTCTTATTAGGGATTCTCCATCTCCATCAAATACGGGGAATCCCCGTCTCGTTGACAACCCAAAAATTGATATATATTGGATTAAAATTTATTTCCTATTCCAAGTAGGGTTGGAAGAGGGGACTGTGATTTTTCTAATATGAGTCCCCATAAGAATCTCCCATGACGGAAATGTAGATACTTTAATCACCAAACACTTAATGCATATGAAAATGGGTATAGCGTTAACCCTATGAGCGTGAATGAGTTTATTTACAATGGGTGCAAAATAAATACAAACACATTACAATCAAATATAAAAACATAATCATTATAAATTTCATATTACTAGCTATGAAACAAGAGACTTAAAATTGATATTCAATGTTATTTAATTTTTATTAGTTGTTTTATCAGAAATTTTATTAATTATTAATTAATGTTATAAATTAAATTAATACTGATCCTAAAGTATTTTTTAGATTATTTGTTCATGTTTTAAACATAATGTACTTTGAACTAATGTTTTAGAAATATTAATATGAAATAATTTTAGGTATTTATCCTTTTTTATTTTGTAAAAATTTGTGCAAATGTGTTTATAATGGAAAAGTTTCACCCCATTCCAAATATAATTTGAACCTATGACATCTAGATAGTTACAAATCAATCTCTACCAGTAAGTTAAGACATCAATCACAAAAAATTTACATTATTTTAACATAAAATTGATATATTGATTATTCTTAATGGAAAGTTAAAAAAATATACTATGGAGAATGAAAATAATTAATGAGAAACGTGGACTTTTCCTCAATTCTTCGATGGGGATGAAGATGAAAGAATATTTTTTCCCTGGAGAGTGGAGACGATGAAGAACACTCTGACAAGCTCTGTTTTCCATCTTAATCATGTGGGTTGGCTCCCATTCAAAGTCCAACGTTTTAATTGTTTTCCATTTTTTCTGTTATATATTTTTTATTTATTTTCTAAAACCATAGAAGAGAACATAAACATGAATAACAAATTTTTGTTGTTGAAAAAAGAATCGAACGATTTGAAATTGATTTCTGGTCATTACTATCTGTACCAATTAAATTAAGTCAATCAATAAATTTTTATTGATGTATTATCTCTATTACTAAATAAATGATTTTTTAATTTATAAAACTAACTAAAAGAATTAGCTATTAAAATGATATATGTCTATTTATATTTTAACCTTTTTAAATAACATACTAAATAATCTTATAATTTCTATAAATTCCAATCTCCTGCCTAAAAGGCAAGGGTGAAAATAATTGATAAAATATGCATACGAACAAAAATATAAAATGATTCACAATCGAAAGAAAAATATAAAAAGCTAAAAGGATATTTATTTATCATTGAAAATAGCTAAATCGTGACGTGGGAGTATTTATAAATAAACAAAATTGAAATGCAAAGCAAAAACGGGAAAAAAGTAAGGTGACGTTGATTTTATTGTGATTTATTTTAGACTTTTCCCCTTATGCTTTTATAATGAAATTCCAGTAAGTATCGATTTCATCATAGTAATAAATGTTACTTACTAAATGTGTAACAAATTTACAACTATAGTAAAACTTTTGAATTAAATAACAGCAAAACGCGTAATAAAATTTCATAAGTTTAAAATGCTTTGAATATGTGCTTTCTTTTTTTTATCAATACCTTGAATAGACTTTGTCTTGCATATCAACCGTCCTTGAATCCAACGATATCAATACTGTAATTTACTTTGTAGTAAGTTTACAATGATCTAAGATTATTTACGTGGAAAATTTGTCTCTTGACGCAAATTTTGATATGTTTATTGAATTTCAATATTTTCGATCTCACCAACAATAATATTAAATATGTGATATAGATCATTTTCCAGGTTAATGGTCTTTGATTATTGTATAATTTTTCTATATTTTGACTCAATTAATTCTAAACACGTTTTTATTTCGTGTGAATTTATTATACGTGTTTTGCAAGCGTAATTATACAATAATTCCGGACCATCGTAAAATTTCTCATTTTGCAAAGATATCGAACTAAATCAAAAGTTGGTGCATCTTCGTAGTTTTCACACAAAATTTTTTGAAAAACAAAACATGGTACAGATCTCCTTAGATTTTACGCACTATTTCCAAAAACTATGTTGCTGGCTGCTTAGGGTTTGCTTGCGAAGATGAATTTGGTTGGATTGTAAGTGATTGGAAATTACGTCTCTTGATTGGGACGAAGAGTTATAGTTGATAAAATATGCATACGAACAAAAATATAAAATGATTCCCAATGGAAAGAAAAATATAAAAAGCTAAGATTGGGTTACTTTCTTTATTTTGAATCCCACCAATTTGGTGGAATCTGAAGGAATTGTAGCAATAATGTGATAAATTTACAACTAACCTAACTGTTTTTAATTTATTTCTAAATATTCCAAACAGAAAATTAAGGACAGTTGAGTGTCATATTAACATTCCTTTTAAAAAACTTTACCTTATTCCCAAATACAATATCATACCATCGTTTGCATATGTTTAAATCAAATGCTATATCTTATTTTTCGATCATTCTAAAACTTAATCCCAAACAAAGCGTTTATAGGAGATGTTGCTATACCCACCATGATACAAAATATATCATGTGTAATGGGGTAATTCATACTATCAATTTCCATACCTCATACAGTACTAAAATTGGTTATTACTTAATTCTTACTGTAAGAAAATATAATTTATTGTTTAGTTCTTAAAAGTATATATGTTTAGTGTTCAACAATCATGTGTCTGAATTCTTTATTTCACAGGAAATCAGTTTGCTCTCAAATCTGAATAATTCAATGTAAACATTTGAAAAACGGCACATAATACAAAATCAAACGCACAATTAACTAACGAATTAAGTTAGGAGTAGTTTACAATATATTCCTAATTGAAGGGGATGTCCATATGGCACTTGAAGCTTGATAGCTCAATTTTCTTTTTATGTTTAAATATGAGTCGTAGCATCATTTATAGAGTTGACATGTCTAGAACGTTCAATGATACGATACAAATCTAATTCCCATTAGTTAACAGCAGGATAGCTAGTCTCACCATGCACTCCTGCTTACATTTCAAACTAAAAGCCTGCATATTTTTTTGCTTTCATTTGCATAGATATGTATAAGTACTGTTATTTAAAAATTTACCCTCTGCATTAAAACACTAGCTAGTCCTTTACTTTCTCATTTGTTTACGCGTGATCAATATAAAACTTGTTAATTGATGCTTATTATATTAGCTTAATCTTTGGCACTTGAAAATCAATTGCACAATGGCCATTTCTTCAACCTAAATTAAACGTTTATGCTATGATAATTCTATTCATAGTTTCAAAACTGTCTGTACTTCTTCCTTGTTGGGTTGAAACTTAATTTGCTCTGTTACTATGAGATACTAAAACTGCTTTTCGTTGCTTCTCTAAGTTACTCAAGTTTTCTTTTTCTTTCTGCAGTCGGATTTTCAACCGTCATGTACTTCTTGCTTGACCAGTGATCTAATTCTACCTTCAAGTGAATTAGGTTTGATGAGTACATAAAATGTTGCAAGTTTTAGTTGATATATGCTCAAAATGCACACTTATTGGTTCATATTTACGTTGTCATTATATATATGCTCACAAATAAACCTACAAAAATACAATATGATAACTTCACAATGGAAAACATGTCTAGTTGGCGTTGTACGATCACACTTCACTGATGAACGAATACTTGCAGTTTGAAGAATTAACTTTGAAGTAGTTTACTTCTTAAGTATCAAGAGTTCTACTCTTTTTTAACATGCTTATGGGATCATGCAGTGGGGCAATCGATGCTTCTGTGGAGAAATTTTAGAAGTTTCTACTTCAATTCTTTCTTGAAAAACTTTCTACAAGTTTAAATCCTTTTAATTAGCTTATAGTTTTCTTATAACACTAAATTTTTTTTATTGAATGTGAAACATATGATATTGTATTGTCAATATGAATGGAACGTAAAGTTCGTGTTTAAAATGATGGGGTCACTATCTGGAAGTCTCTTCACATTCACAACTTGGCTGCTGAATTTCTAGTTAGTGTTCCTTTTCTACGCTTGTTTATTTTTCCTATATTCCTCTAGTGATGAAGTAAATGAAATCATTCTAAAAACTTTAACGGGTTGAGTGATTGTGAATCTATCATTTATATAGAACTTTATCTAAGAATTTATATCATCGTTAATGTATTAAATCTTGAGTCAAATTTTTTTTATAATCGATCATTGTTAATATTTTTCATGCATCATTTTCAATTACATATACTCTCCTTTTATTTCCTATTTTTTTCAATGAAGCTTTTATTTTGGGGAAATAATAGTAGATCTTAACAATGAGAACTTAATGATATTGAACCATTTATAGCAGCTCCGTTCAATCAAAATAATAAATTTGCTCACTATTTTTATTTATTTAATTTTTTTAATTCATCAATTTGCAACAGATTTTACAAGATATTCAACTGTTGTAGATATGCAAGATGCTATATTGAAAAGGAAAGCATACTTGCAAATTTGTAACGGAAAATTGCAAGTAAAATCCACTTGCATGCAAATTGCAACGGAGTTGAAAACCTTTGCAATGGGATTTCAAGGATGTATATTGCAACAAAATCCATACCATTGCAAATCCTTTGAAAAATAGCATTTGCAACAGAACATCCGTTGCAAATCACTGATTTTTTAATATGACCAAGTTATTGTTGTTGCTTGTTGCGATTTGTTGTTGTTATTAACTTATCCTTACTTGGTGTTTGCAAAACATATTTCACAGTTACGGTTAAAAACGTAAAATGACTAAAATAGACATAATTAAAATAAATTAGCAAACCAATAATAATAAATAAATAGAATTTTGAGACAAAATGAATAAAAAAAACGTGCATTAAGATTCCAAAATAAAATATTATATTTTTTGTAATAAATAAATATACAAACAGAGATAAAAAAAACTAAATTAATCGATTCCGTCTTATTAGAGCTATCTTAAAAAAACTAAATTAATCAATTTCGTCTTATTAGAGCTATCTTTAAGAATTTCAAATTTATGTGTCATGTAAAATATAAATTTTAATTAATGACATGGTAATTATTTTAGATATATAATGTATTTTAAAGAGTTAGACACAATAAATTGCCTATTAACATTTGGAATCTATTTTTTTAAAAAATTAAATAATAAAAAACTAGTTGACTTAATATTAAAATATTATTATTTTGTACAACTAAGCTTTCTAATTGATTGTCTATATCTAGACTATCAAATAGACAATTTTCTAAATTTATGATGGTTTGTATTGACACATCATATTAGAAAAAGAAAATGAAATATCTATTATAGAGTTTGTATTTTTTATTCAATGTCTATTTATTTATATATGTCAAGAAATAAACTATAATAAGCAATCTATTGGAAATGCTCCTAACGTTCCTTCCTAAGTCATTTCTTGCTTCCATAGAAGGAATACTGAAAAAAATTAATTCAATAACATAAATAATAATGATAGTGCAAACCTGGTTTCATTTTTAACATCACAATCAAAGATTATCACAATCAATCTTGATTGTTTAATTTTGTTAAAAATAATGCACAAGAAAACAAATAATTATATAGACATTAATTTTAAAGTGTAATTAGGATAAAATATTTAAACCTCTAAATAATTCCTTTCAAAGCTGCATATTTTGTTAAGGTTCGAAATAATGATTGAACCCATGTAAATAGTAACTTCGTTTTAAATTTAAACAAACACTACCAAACCTCCCTCCCTTTACTTTTCAAACAACAAAAGCACCTATTTTTAATACCACCAAACGGGCCATACATATCTAATTAATGTGAGGGGAAACGTGCATTTAGCGTAAATACCATGTATGTGTATATGTAGAAGACAAAGATAACCTTGGCTTGTGTAAGTATTAGTTAATAATTAAATTGAAAAGAAATACAATGTACGTGAAAATAATAGCCTTTGTATTACCTCTTAACTTGACAACTTTTCATTTTTGTCATCCTTAATTTTAAAAAATCTTCACTAACCTTTCAAATTTTGTAAAATGTCACCTTATGGTTGATTTGACTTTTTGAAGACGTCAGATATTTTTATCTAACCATAATGTGATACGTGGCACGTGGGGGCTGACGAGTGCATTTTTACCAAGTTTGAGGGTTAGTGAAGACTTTTGAAAGTTTGGAGTGCCAAAAGTGAAAAGTTACTAAGTTAAAGGGTCAAATTACGTATGTGACCATGGAAGATTTTGATTGGACATATAAGCATGAATTGAAATGGCATTTGTAAATTGTAGGGTAAACTTCAAAAACATGTTTCGTGGTTTGGTTATTTTGGAAAAAGGTCCTTGTGGAATTTTTTTTGCAGATAGGTGTTGTGGTTTCAAAAGTTGGTAAAAAGAGAACAAAAAAATATTTTTTTCATTAAAAATAATAGTGTTACATAAGGTATTTCAATCCATTCGATAATCTTAAAATTTAATCATATTATAAAAAAATTATATATCGAATTTTGAGTAATTTTCAGAAATTCTTTTTAAAAGTTTTAAATTAAAAAAAATATTTGTACTTGTCTGAAAATTCTATAATTTATCATTAAAATTTAGTGTATTTTTAATAACTAAACTATAAAATTCATGTCAAAATGGACAAGATTACATATTTTTATGACGTAATTAAAATTTGAAAATTCTCTTTTTACCAATTTTTGAAATCATAAGTACCCGTCTGGAAAAAAAAAATTCACAATAAATACAAAACGGTCAAACCACAAGACATATTTTTGAAATTTATCCTGAATCTCGAGTGAGAGGACCAAATATTATTCCACTTGTTGTAACATCTGCACTCAACTTTTCATTTAATCATTTCGTTGCTAGTTTTAGATTTATTGCATGATTTTTAAAGTGATTCATTTCAATATATAAAAAGTTGTTTACCAAAAATTAAAAATATAAATTGAAAAAAAATTTATAACTAACCAATTCATTATTATATGATTTGGAGAAAAGTTCAGAAAGTTTTTTAGGGTCAAATTTGAACTTTGAAAGTCAAATCAATTATTAGAAAATAAAACATTGAAACATGCGTATAAAAAAGTTAATTTTTTAATAACGGAAAATATGGTGGAGATAATTTTGTTTTGACGTATTTATGCCTCCTCACCCATTAAAAATTGTAGGAAATAATTGTTCTACAATTCCGACCAAAGTACAGCTAAAGCAAAATGTCTCTCTAAGAGTGCTTTTTCTTAGGATTAAACTTTCAACTCTTGTAATTTAACTATTCATTTTAAACAGTTAGACCAACACTTAAAAAAAAACAGTTTAAGAAATATTTCAAGAGAAATGTTAAAATATTGTACAATATTTATTTTTGGTACTGTTTATATTATTGTCTTTATATTTTGTGATAGAAAAGTGGGACAGGGATGGAGTAGAAGCAATATTAATGAAATCAAATCATATATTTGATAAGGTCACATGAACCCACATGAAATTAGAGATCAAACCCACCACTCCTCTCATTACTGCATTTGCATGTGCATTTCTGTTTAATTTCCAATCACTATTCGAACCCTCCTTTTATTTATTAGCTACTTGTACAGATTGAATATGAGTGTACCATTGACCATTATTTATTTGTAAGAAAATGTACATCTCAAACTGATTCAGAAATCTTGTTTCCTGCAGTACAATCAAATATATAAATAACAATATGAAACAGTTGATTTATCATATAAAGAAGAAAGAAAATTAATTGATGGTGTTAATAATTGTTATAGATGTGTTTCATTTCGTTAATATATATTGTTCATTCTAAAGAAAGGTTTTGTCTTTCGATTTTAAATTTAAGTAATATATCAAACCATGTAAGCAAAACTCTTTATTTTAAAAGTATTAGGCTAAATGCATACTAAGCCCCCTAAACTTGGTTTGGTTCACCATTTGCCCCTCTCAACTTTCACTTGCCCTCTTCAACCCCCTCAACTTGGCACTTTTGCATTCCAAAGCCACCTGAAATTCATGTTATCACTTTGAAACTATACGTGTATTTCACGCACAAAGTGGAGACGACACGTGTTTAATTAAAAACAAATTAACATACTGTAACTCAATCCCTCAAGATCGTTCTTTCATCTCTCAATTCCACCCTCAATTGCTTCGCCGTCGCCTTCAAAATCCCCATCACCATCTGCTCAACTTCGATCTAGCCATCGCCCCTGGAAATCGCCATCTGTAGCTTTGGGCTTTGAATCAGTTGACTTCTTGGCCGAAGTAGAGGCAGGACGAGCTGAAGGAAGCTTGAATGAGTTCTTCACTTTAACGAGTTTCCCTGAGACAACAAGCTTCTTCAAATGAAAGAGCAACAGTAAAAGAAAAGCGAGCTCGTTTCCTGTAATCCCGGTCAGCTTCCATCGTCATCCGAAAGGTACAGCGTCATCATACTTTGAATTCTTCTATTAGATGCTCTTTATCTGTTATTGTGCATGATGAAGGCAGGATTTAGTTCTACTGATGGTTTCGATTCCTTTGGGTTCCAGTTAACTGATAGGTTTTAATTCGACTTACTGGTTATATACTTGACTCAATATTATTGATCGATTGACAACAATTTGCTGTCTTTTTACAACAAATCCTTTGGGTTGGAGAGTGCACGCCAACTGTTCGACGAAATGCCAAGCAGAGATGTTGTGTCATGGCTAGAACTTGATTCCATCTTAGAAGTCGAATTAGTGACAACGAAAGAGATGAACAAAGAAGATAAACAGTATGAAGATTAGTGCGAAAATGGAATCGATGAAGATTACTGTCAACAATAGAAGATCTGAGATTGAGAAAATTAGGGATTTGAGAATGGATTGAAAATTGGGGATTTTTTGCATTTGCTTTGTTGCTGCACATTTTTTTCCTTAGCAAAAGTTGTTTCACGCGTCATCTAATATCTGCTTTTTACACTCTCCTGCCATGTCAGATTCAGGAGGTTTTGGAATGCAAAAGTACCAAGTTGAGGGGGTTGAAGAGGGTAAGTGAAAGTTGAGGGGGGCAAATGGTGAACCAAGTCAAGATTAGGGGGCTTAGTATGCATTTAGCCTTAAAGAAATGTTTGATACAGCATGGATGGACTTTGCAAATATTATTGGCCAAATGCATACGGAGCCCCCCTAAGTTGGTCCAAAACGCCCTCCGCCACCCCCAACTTTCAAACTTGACACTTTGCTCCCCAATGTTGACAAGTTTGCCCCCTCAATGCCACGTGTCAGTTTCTGATTGGTTTGACTTTTTCAAAATTTTCAAAATCTTTGAAAAGTCAAACCAATAAAAAATTGACACGTGGCATTGAGGGGGCAAACTGTATCAGTTTTGCTAACATTGGAGGGCAAAGTGTCACAATTGAAAGTTTAGGGTGGCAGAGGACGCTTCGTGCCAAGTTCAGGGGGTTCCGTATGCATTTAACCAATATTATTTTTAATGCAAATATTACTATAAAATTACAGTTACACCCTCCACTAAAACTTTTTTTAATTAATATCAATATAATTTCAAGCACACTTCAGAAGTGAATCTTTTTCTTAATTTAATTTAACTTTTATTGGTTTCTTCTCTTCGAATCTGAACTTTTTACTCTGCACTGCTACACTCTATCCTTCAATGAAATATCTGTGCCCTAGATCTTTTTCCCCTTTTACCTTTC
>CAOJBI010135675.1:0-10767 GCA_948277035.1 Euphorbia corollata
GTTCTTTCGGTCTATTGAGTTCAACAGTTCAATTCACATGAATCTAAAATAAAAGAGCCTTATACAAAGACTGGTCATTCTGGCTAGATGCTATATAGTACCCACTTTGCACCATGTTTCTTCACAGTGTGGGTTTGTATCACTAGTAGAGAAAAGGGCCTTTGGCCTCTGTTGAAAAAGGCTTATTTACCTCGGTTTTTTAGAAAAGCGAGGCAAAGTTCAGGCCAGCGTGTTTTAATAATAAACGCCCAGATTCCCTCGGTTTTCTGGAAACCGAGGCAATACGCGTGATTTGTCTCGGTTGCGCACAACCGAGGCCATGGCCCAAGCAGCATTTCTCTCGCGGGCTTTGGCCTCGCCGCATAACCGAGGCAAATAAGCATTTTTCAACAGAGGCCAAAGGCCCTTTTCTCTACTAGTGTCACTCGGCCTGACCGAGTGAGTGAAGCCAAGTGACTCGTCTTTGCTTTCTTAGCAGTGACGAAGCAGTAGAGTTCTCACACAACTCTAATTCTAGATTCCTGATCTAGTGTAGATTATATCTGATCCTGGTAGAGTCCTACTTGGAATCTAAGACACAATCCTATTCAGATAAGGAGTCATTCAACCACTATAAATATAGAGGTTCATGTCATAAATCAGGTACGTAATTCTACCCATAAACTCACATTACTTTCTGCCTCCTCTTTTAATTCCGTCGCTAACTTAAGCATCGGAGAGGCTACGCCGGTCAAACAGCTAGCCACTCTAACATTTTCTATCTCGCAGTCTACTTCTCTGGCGAGACTCTGATGAACAACATTCTAAAGATTCGAACGCAAGCAACCCATTCTTTAACCAATTTTTCAGTGGTGCGGTGAGCGTGGACAAATCTATTTGTTCCTACGCAAAATTTTTGCTCAACGAACGAACATAAAAAACCTTTCTAACAATGGCAGATCAAACACATCCCAGCAAAACCTTTGTACAAGGTTCCACTATGGCAAACTCTTATACAACCATCGGCTCATCCTCCTCAGCCATGGGACCCTCCTCCTCGACCCAAAATCCTATCGCAAATCCGGGTGTATCAGTCCCTCCCAGTAGCTGATTAAGCCACCCTCCGGGTCTAGCACTGTTAATTTCTTTGAGAGTGTGGTGCAAAAATACCTACAAAAATAAGATGGACATGGAGCACGTTTCAGAAGCTCATGCGTGTCATTACTTCCAAAATACTTTAGACCTGCTACCTATTGGTTCGACTCCCTTCCGGCCGAGTCAATCAATATGTGGGAAGAAATCTAACAAAAGTTCTGCACTCAGTTCATTGGCTCCATCCCAGCGGGAACCACTTCGCGGAGTCTTCACGACGTGGTCCAAACAGCCAACGAGTCACTACGAGCATACATCGAACGTTTCAACAAGGCATGCCTGTAAGCTCGAAACATAGATTTCAGCACAGCCAATGAGGCTATGATTTGGGGCACTCGGAATGAGAGGTTGAGAACTGAAATCATCCAGAGAAATTCTGCTAATTTACAGCAAATGATGAGCATCGCCAAGGGACATATTGAAATCGATGAACTCGGGCATCTTAGAGACTCTCAACCTAATGGGAAGGAGAGGTCTAAAGACCGTCGATCCAGGCGTAGGGAAGAAAGAGGAAACGACACCAGAGATCATGCTAAGCAGTCGAATTTCATCGAGACATGCACAAATATTACGAATTTCATCGAGCAAGAGGTCACCACACGCACAACTGCCGAGTGCTCGCAGAAAAGCTCCACCAACTGATCAGAGAAGGCAAATTTAAACAGTTCATGAAAGGCATTAAAAAGCGATCGTCTGAAGAAAATAAGAGAGACAAAGACGACAATAAACCAAAAAAGCACACAAAATGAGTAATACTGATGATCTGTGGAAGTTCAGACTCACAAGCTTCATCTAAGAGAAAACATATCGAGATAAATGGGGCTAATAAAGAGTTAGAGGACTAGTTTACAAAGTACAGCATGGTCACAATACCAAGACTTGACCCGCTCGTCCTCGAAGCAACCGTTGAAGGGTACATAGTGAGGTAAATAATCATCGATATGGGTAGCTCAGTCAACTTGATCACCAAAGAGGCATTGGATCAGCTCCAAATAGCACCAAGCAGAACATTCCCATCCTACTCCCCAGTCGTTGGGTTGAGTGGTCACACCTAAACAGCATTAGGGCAAGTCACCTTCTAGGTGGAGCTGGGAGACAAGAAGAATAAATCACGATCGCAAGTTGAATTCATCATAGCAGAGATACCCATCGCCTACAACATCATACTAGGAAGACCTTTCCTAGTCGACACTAACTCGCTCATCTCCATGAAAAACTTGGTAATGCAAATTCCAACACCGCGAGGATCGACGATCGTAGTTGGCAACCCTCAGGTGGCTCACGAAACATACTTACCCTCACTAAAGATGGATGAAGTAGAAGAAAAAGCAGCAGCCCTAAAGGAGAAAGATAACAAAGCATAGCCAGTTGATGACTTGGAAATGTTTATAATTAGCCCTGAGAAGCAAGTGAGAGTTGCAAAAGACTTGGCCCCTGAAGTCAAGCAATCCATCTATAAAATGTTGAGTGAAGAGGAACAAACTTTCTCCTGGAATACGGATGACATATTTGGAGTACCGATTGAGATAATAACGCAAAATCTCAACTTCAGACCTGAAGCAGCATCGATAAAGCAAAAGAAGAGAAATCATGCTCCTGAATGGTAAAAAGCCATCGAGGAAGAAGTACAATGGCTTCTACGGAACGGCCACATCAGAACAGTACATTATCCAGAATGGCTAGCAAACATGGTACTAGTAAAGAAATCAAACGGATCATTGTGCATGAGTGTAGACTTCACAGACCTTAATAAGGCTACTCCAAAAGATAGCTATCCATTTCCATGCATTAATCAGTTGGTAGAATTGGCAGCCGGGTACGCTATCTACTCATTGTTGGATGCTAAATCAGGATACCATCAAATCGCTATGAATCCCAGCGATGAGGAAAAGACCTCCTTCATAATGCACGAAGGAACATACTGTTACACAGTCATGCAATTCAAATTTAAGAACGTCGGCACAACATACCAAAGGCTGGTGAACGACATGTTCAAAGACCAAATTGGCAATATTGTGGAAGTGTTTGTGGACGACATGATCATCAAAAGCTGAACCGAAGAAGAGCATGCTTCAGATATACACAAGGTCTTTCAAACTTTGCAAAAATACAAACTAAAGCCCAATCCTGAAAAGTGCACTTTCGGATTTAAGGGTGGAAAGTTCTTGGGATATCTTATATCTCACAGAGGGATAGAGGCCAACCCGGAGAAGATAGAGGCAATCAGGCAGATGCAACCTCCTAAAACGCTGAATGAAGTCCAAAAGCTTAACGATTGGATCAACACGTTAGGACGCTTCATCTCTTTTTCAGCAAAAAGATGTCTGCCGTTCTACAAGGCCATCAAAAAAGACCAACCATTCCAATGGAATGAGGCATGCCAGAAAGCCTTTGACAATATCAAGGACTTCCTTAGTTCTCCCCCACTCCTGAATCGTCCTGAACCGGGTGAAGAGTTGTTCATGTATCTAGCAGCTACCGATGAAGCAGTTGGATCGGTGCTAGTGTGAGAAGATGATGAAGGACAACACCCCATCTACTATACGAAAAGAATACTCAAAGATGCGGAGACCATATACCTCAAAATTGAGAAGCTCACTTTGTCCCTAATGATGGCCATCATGCGTCTTCGTCCTTACTTTCAAGCTCACACGGTAGTGGTCCGAACTAGTTTCCCACTAAAGAAAGTATTACAAAGGCCGGAGATGTCGGGTCATATTGCTGAATGGGCCATACAGTTGGGAGAATTCGACATCAAGTTTGAGACAAGAAAGGCCTTAAAGGCGCAGGTGTTGGCTGACTTTGTGATCGAGTTCGTGGGGCTAGAGCCACAACAAAGCCTGCAAATAGAAGAATGGAAGGTTTACATAGACGGAGCTTTTTCACAAGAAGGAACCGTATCGGGGTCGCCATTAAAGGACCTGAGAAGATCAGACTCTTCTATGCTGCCAAGTTAGCCTACCCGGCCACGAACAACACAACCGAATACGAAGCACTCATCAAGGGGTTGGAATTAATTAACGAAATAGCCCCTGACAAAGTTTGTATCTGGAGCGACTCAAAGCTAATCTCCAACTAGTTCAACAAAAACTTTGCCACAAAAGAGGCAGGAATGGTAAGATACTTAGTCAAAGTTCAAGAATTCCCTAAGAAAATCGAGTATTCCGGAACCGCATGGAGAGTAGAGCATATGCCCCCGACTGAAAATGAGGAAGCAGACCAACTGGCCAAAGCTGCCTCAACAAAGGACGAGTGGAAAAACCTTCGATGTCCTTTTGAAGTTATGACCAGACCCTCGATTGAGACCGAGCCAGACACTATGCTTCTCCTTGGACAACAGGACTTGGGATGGATGCAGTCTATAATAAACTATGCCATGATCGGACAAAATCTGTATACACGATCCTTAATAGATGCATGGCTCAATTGCATCTCCTCGGAGAGAGGCAAGTATGTACTTGAAGAGTTGCATAAAGAAGCTTGTGGATCTCAATAAGCGATTGTTACAATATCACGCAAATCTAAGCTGCTCGGATATTACTGGCCAACAATGGAGGCAGACACGGCATCTTATGTCCAGGCATACCACCAGTGTGAGATTCATGCGAGAAAGTCACACATCCCCCATGCATCACAAAAGCCCTTGTACACCGCGTGGCCTTTTGTTACATGAGGGATCAACATTGCAGGATCCATGCCAGAGGCGATCAGGTAGAAACGATTCATCATTGTGGCCATTGATTATTTTAATAAATAGGTCGAAGCACTTACAGTCAGTACCATTACTCCTGAATGAGTGATTGACTTTGTGTGGGAGTACATCATCACCCATTTTGGAGTTCCTCAAAAGATTATTTCCGATAACAGAACGCAATTCACTTCATTTAAATTTTGCGACTTCTGCAAAGGCCTGAAGATCAAGCAACACTTCTCCTCGGTGACTCATCCTTAGACGAATGGTCAAACAGAGGTGACAAACAGAACGTTAGGGAAGGCATAAAGAAAAGGCTGGAAGGCAGCAAAGGAAGTTAGCCAGAAGAACTAAATAGCATTTTATGGTCTTACATAACCACTTCTTATAAACCGACTGGTGAAACTCCCTTCCTCCTTACACACGGAGTTGAAGCGGTCACACCAGTTGAGATAGGAGCACCCTCCGACAGAGTGTTATACTAAACGGAAGAGCAGAACAATATAAATATTCTTCATCACCTTGACAGCTTAGAAGAAAGAAGAGAAAAAGCTTGCATCTTGATGGCTGTCTACACAGCCAAAATTGCTATATATCATGATAAGAAGGTGAAAGAAGTACGCCTGCAAGAAGGAAGTTTAGTCCTAAGAGATGCCGCAAAGCTGAGAAGGGAAAGGAAAGCTCGAAGCAAATTGGAAAGGACCATAATGCATCAGCAAGGTCATTGGCCCAGCCACAAACAAGCTAGAAAAGCTTAACGTGAAGGAATTGCCTAGGACATGAAACATCTCTACTTTTAGGCCATACTACTCCTTAACGCATCCCTAGGGGATCAAGTGATCACACTCTTTTTCCCTTAAAGTAGGCTTTTTTCCAAAAAGGTTTTTTACTATTTTAAGGTTTTTAATAAGGCAACGCTCCCTAGCGGACCAAAAGCTGGCTAACGGTTCACAGACACCGGTCCATGTACTCTCCAAAGAGCAATAAAAGCTTCATCTTTTATTCACTCGTGATGTATTTCCAAGTTCAATAATTTATGTAATTTAGAATTTCTGATCAAACTATCTACAATACATACAATTCGGCCGTTAAGGCTCAAGGTTCCAAAAGGAATCAAGGATCCGGTAAAGATCACCCGGTCTCCTTACTTATCATCACTCAGTTACATGGTGATCTATTATAGCCATCTCAGGTGTACACAAACGCTAGATATGCTCGGCTGTCAAAGCTAAGAGTTCCTTAGGAACTAGGAGCCGGTTACGCACACCCGGCATCCCTCCAATCACCACACGTATTAACATTTGTCGATCATAGCTATCTAATGGTGTCTCAAATGATCCAAGATGTGCTCATAAAACATGCTAAACTTATTTTAATAAAACATGCTAAACTTACAAGTGGAATTGTATAACAGGATAATAAAAAATACTTGGTCAATGAACAAAAAAAATGCATTCAGAATAAAATATATTCACAGAAAGCCATGCCAGCTAATTTATTATACGCCTATTCGGCTCAAATATTACAAAGCAAATATTACAAAGTAAAATCTATTCGGCTGCTAGAGGGATGGCCACTTCTCCACTCGGAAGTACGGACTCTCCTCCACTTGGATCGACAGCTTGCGATCCTCTCCAGCTTGAGCCTCCTCGGTTTGGTTCTCCTTTGCCAGATGCACCACTTCTTCCTGCTCCAGCTAGGCTTTCTCTTCTTGGTACGCTGCTAGGTCCTCATAGGAGGGAAACTCCATGTCATATATAAGCTCGTCGGAGATATCCTCATGAAGAGCTTGGCAAGCGGCTAATACGCGCTCATAGTAGAGATACCCGCAGTCGGCCAATTTGTTTGTAATATTGGCAGCCACATCCAGATTAGATTTGGTGGCTGTTTGAGACTCGGTAAGCTACTTCTGAAGCTCGTCATTCCTCTTCTCAGCCTTCTTCAATTTCACCTCAGCAGCGCGGCATTTGGCTTTCTCGTTGGTAACTTTAGTAGAGGAGGATGAAAGATTCTTCTCCAGCTCGGCCACCTCTTTCTCTTTCATTTGCAGCCGTACCTCAAAATGAGTATCTTGGTAGACCCGGTAGAAGAATTCAGCATAGCGCGATATGGCCTGCAACATAATAATCTTTCAAAAACCATGACTCACAATTATCAGGCATTGACTAGGAAGACGAGTTAACTTACGGAGGTCATGTCTTGAAACATGATAGTGGAGAGGACGGTTATCTTCTCATCCTTGTACACTTTCTCCTCAACCGGTAGAGGGAAGCATGCTTTAATAGCCGACTACACCCCCAGGTCCCGGCATGAAGATTCCGGGTACTTCTGTTGAAGTAGCTCATATAGAGTTAATTCAGGAGGGGAATTAGATCCCGTCTCCGCATCAACCACATCGAGAAACTGCAAATTGAAGAGGAAAGGGAAGTATAAATACTGGTGCCAAATAAAAAGAAAACCAAGTACATGTCAAACAGCATTTACCTGAGAGGGGGTTTCTTTGTTCTTCACCTTCTTGGCAGCCGGTTTAGTAAACATGCCCATCAAAGGCATCCTCTTGCTGGAGTCGATGCCTTCTCCTGAGGTCCCCCTTGCAGTCGGCTTCTGGCCGGCCACTTTCAGCTTGACCGGATTCTTCTAGCTGTTTAGAATCACCTTTTTTTGGTAGCTTGCAGTTTATTTTCAATATCGTTAGGAGAAGCCATGCCTATAATATTAATCAAAGAAAGAATTTAGTAAATACCAGTCGGCGGTAACGGTTCAGGCAAGTAATTGACGCTTCCTGTTCCCGGATCCCTCGCAAGAAGGTGATATCCAGTAATTGAAGCCCACGCGAATCCTACTAAGGACCACTTCTTCTTTTTTAAACCCTTAAAAAATTCCACCACATTATCCCTCACTCGGTGCGCTTTAGATGACAGGTTGGACGGTTTGTCACATGACCATTCAGTGGGGAATTTGTGATGGGTTGGGTTAACACGGATGTAAAACCAGAAATCTTTAAGGTGGATCGTGTCGGATGATACAGTTGATACTGATCTTTGCCTTTATTCTTCTTTAGGCCACACAACTTTCGGAAAAAGCTGGCTGAAAAATCGAGGCCTGCATCCTGGCAAATTTGCCAATGGCCCATCAAGTCTACCCAGCCATGTAGATGCAATTCAGCAGGGAAAATGTTCCAAATGCAAAGGAGTTTTTCTACCGACTCTGGGAGAGGGTATTGGAATCTTATATGCATGGTGTCCATATACATGCTGAAATACCCATTCGACAGGGCATTCACTCGCTTATTTTTTAGGGACGGATGACGTGGCACTCCTTGAGCCAGTCGAACATCACTGCCTCATGTTCAATGTGAACACATGCACCATTGACACCATGTCATCAACGCCGAGTGTCTTCATGCGATCTTTCTTCGCTGGCATGGAAGAAGAAGCTTCCCCCATCTCTTGATGACCACTCGGCCTCGCTTCATCCTCTGACTCAGCGTTTGATAGGTTAGCCCATTCATGAGATGTTTCTACTTCTTGGCTCTCCTCATTACTCATGTGCTCTACTTCTGGAGAACTCACTTTTACTCGGTCAGAGATGGTGTTCTCAGGATCCATCTTACGATTGCCTTTTCTTTTAAACTTAGGACGGGGAGGGATAGAAGACGGGTCCGTGTTTAGGGGTTTACATAGATACGTATTGAAAATATGATCATCCATTCATCTTATTAAATCACTCTCGTCACTACTAATATGAGTGGGACTATCATCACTACCAGAAGAACAGTCAATAACCTCAATAGCACCCAATGTCCCAAAAACAACTCACACAGCGAAATTGATTTCAAAAAACCCTAGAACTTTGAATTTGGGGAAATTAAAATGGTAGTTTAAATAATACAACAAAGTGAAGCATAACAAATTTCTTAAATGAAGAAAATAGCAGTTCACAAGTTATAATACTAGCAAAACACCCAAAATTATAGAGAATTGACAAGGAAGAATCTCAGAGCAACGGTGAAAAGCGAAGTGGAAATTTAAAGCCACAGGGAAGAAAAACACGGCGTTTCAAAGTTTGAAAATGGAAATGGCGAGGTTTTCGCGATTTTATAGGAAAGTGTTAACTGTTGATGGGAGGTGTTAATCCTAGCCGTTGAAATAGTACCACATGGCAGCACATTATGTAAATGGCGCGAATTACTAAATCCAACTGTTCCCACTTAAAATTCAAACAACGCTCATCATGGCAAGTCTGTCTTCCTAATTCCAGATGCATATTGACCCAGCTGATTGACAAGACCCTTTTGACAAAAGTTACCTTTTGAGGTGGTATAAGCTCTCATCCGGATCTTGTGAATTCGAATTAGCTCTCCACTCGGATGATACAACTGAGAAAGCCTTAAAGAAACTTTCCTGACTCGTGGAAGGGCTTCTGATAAATTGGTCATACAAAGTTAAGCATGTGCGATGCACGAGCGTCTCGCTTCCACACCATCACTCAGCTTGACCGAGTGAGTGAAGCAGAGTGGTTTGTCTTTGCTTGATTAGCAGTGATAAAGCAGTAGAGTTCTCACACAACTCTAATTCTAGATTCCTAATCTAGTGTAGATTCTATCCGATCCTGGTAGAGTCCTACTTGGAATCTAAGACACACTCCTATTCAGATAAGGAGTCATTCAACCCCTATAAATATAGAGGTTCATGTCATAAATCAGGTACGTAATTCTACCCACAAACTCATATTACTTTCTGCCTCCTCTTTTAATTTCGTCGCTAACTTAAGCATCGCAGAGACTACGCTGGTCAAATGGCTAGCCACTTCAACGTTTTCTGTCTCGCAGCCTACTTCTCCGGTGAAACTCCAACGAACAACATTCTGAAGATTGGAACGCAAGAAACCCATTCTTTGACCAATCTTTCACTAATCAATTGTAAAATTACATACAATGCAGAAAACTATTCCTAAAAGAGGGGGAAAAATACAACAATCAACCAAAAGAAGGGCAGTTTTTTTGTGTACCTTTCCACAGGTTACTATGAAACAAGGCACACTAGATCGACAATGAACAACAAGCTAAAAAGTATGCGAAACTCATACTCTCATTCCCATCTAATTTTTAAATTTCATCCTTATCTACATATTCGAGTAATCAAAACATGTCAAAAATTCAATTAAGTGAGAAAAATTGGAATACGCATAAAAATAATCGAATAAAATAGGAGCAACAACGCAACAGGAATAAAGTTTAGAGATTCTGTCAGCTATCTAACATTGAAGAACTAACATCAAAATAAATCTAGGTTTTGTTATATGTAATTGAGATAAAGAGCTGATGCCCCAAAAAACAAAAGAGAAAAGAAGAAAGACGAGAAGAGAATAAGGATCCTTATCTTTGAATTCGGAGTCCTCCATAGCAAGAAGCAGCTCTTCTGTGCGCCGGTCACCTGCTGCACCATTTACCGGAAGTTCGCCCGATCGGCGGTTGTAAAAGTAGTCTGTGACCCTTTAGAGGCACACAATTTCCTCTTATGACTTCAAATGAGTCTAAATTAAAGGGCAAAATGATACATTGAGGGCCATTAGGGTATTGTTTCATATACAACACGGGCCAAAAAGGCAATTTTCAAACAATAGGAGCTAAAAAAGCTATCGGTTGATAGTGCAGGGACAAAAAGGTCATTCTGCCATTTAAGTATTGATTTGATATTTCTTTTAGAAAATAAAATTTCCATCAAATAAGGACCGAAATATAGAAATTTACCATGATATGTCAGTTATGGCTGCATAATGAAGACCAACTAACATTGCTATTGGAGAAACGCACTCAGTATCATAGATATATAATGAATTTAAAGTCGCCACTGCAAAAATTAGGCGATAAGGAAGCTTGAAGAACCCAGCTGCAAACATCAACAAAGACAATAAGCTTTCTTAGGCATTTTAACTTTATCAAA
>CAOJBI010135702.1:0-13574 GCA_948277035.1 Euphorbia corollata
ATTTTCGTAAATTCCAATATGTTTTTATTTTACCGTATCTAATATGTGGTGAATAATCTAAATCAGTGTATCCAAAATAATATAGCGAAATTGTATGCAAATCTTATAAATGCCTTTGTGGATTTAGTTAACGCATCTTATGAAATCACAAATCTGCAATATAGTACAAAGCATGTAATGATCATGAATGATAAATCAAAATAAATATCTACAAAAATATAGCACTATAGTATCAAAATCATAATTAGTAAATCTTTACTAAAATATTTTGTATATGGATTTGGTAGATTCATTTTTAAATAATGAAAGACGAATAATTTGTATAATATTTGTTAATATCACCAACCATTTTTTTTACAATTGTGACATTATAATATATATTAATAACTAATTAATATAATTTGAACTTTTTTAGTTAATTCACAACTAAAATTTTTGTTACATTAAATGTTAATCAATTTGATGACTCAAATATTTAACACCATATTTTTCTCATTAAAATAAATTTTATATTATTTTTAGCATCTGTAACATAATTTTTATCATACAATAGTTTCAATTTTCACAAAATATTTAATTCTAATTAATACTTTTCAATACTTGTGTTTTTATTAGTAAATAGCATGTTAACGTGGATAGGGATTTTAAGAATTGAATCCACCATAACATGTAAAAGTTATCCATTGGTCCTCACAGTGTCTGGAGCTAAAAAATAAGTTAAAACCTCGAATGGCAAAAGAGTTAATTACCTAGGTTAAATGCGACCAAAAAGGGTAGTAAAAATAAGGACTGCGGTTAAATATTTTGTTCTATATAAACTCAGCATACCAGCCATTATACACACTGAGCTCACCCATTTTTCTTCATTGCACCATCCAACTTGAGTGCTTCTGCGCTGTGATTCATTTTCAAGGTAGCTTTACTATCCATTTTTTGTTAAGAAAATTCATTATATATATCCATTTAATGAGCTCTTTATTTTGTGCTGTAAAAGAAACGGTTTTATTACAGGGAATTTGTTTGTTGCTCTTCCTACAAATGTTTTTTTGTTTGCGTTTGTGTTTCGAGTTAATTATGCACAAAACATGGGTTGTTGTGTTTAGCCTTTTTATTTAGATCCTTCTGGTTCCTTCCATTAATATGAATGTTTTGTTTTTGTGCCGCAGGCTATAAGATTCCAACGCCAAATATTAGGTGAGCAGTTCTTTCAATTCTGTATATATTTAATCTTCTTGTTTAATATTATAAGATTGTTCAATGTATTTGGATGGCAATTTTAGTTGCGTATGTGAATTTTTACAATCATCCCCCAAATTTTCATGATTTGTATCATAAATGACGCTAAATTTATATATGTTGTGACATGAGGATCATCAAACTTTTCAATTCTCTTACGTTTCACCCGCCATTTCATTTTAACCAAACCAAATAGCTTTTTCCGGAAATCCATTTTGTCCATACAAAAAAGCAAAAAATATTATTAGTTTCTGTATGTTTACTTTATTTGATTCAGAAGTGTGTATATATATATACATAGCCCGAAATTTTATATTATATAGTATTTGTTCTAGAAATAACTCTATTATATATATAAAATATTCTTTAGTAAAATTCAACTGAAGAATGATTATGTGCAAAAATTAAACATATTTGTAAAATTTGTTGTTTCTATTATGTAATTTATTTATTTTTAAAATTATTTGTATGGTAAGTTAGGCCTAAAAATAATTTTATAAATCTGGTTCAACCCCAAGTTTTAAACAGTAAGTTGGACCGAAGTTGGATTTATATTTTCAGTGAAAAGCCAGACAAAGTTCACCTCCATTTCCGATTTCATCTGGCTCTATCCGTTGAAAAACATGTCTAACATATATTCCCTCTCATAGTCTCATATCATATATTTTAGTTTTTTATTCCAAATAATTTTAATTTTTTGATTCATGAATTTCTTACAGGACTTAACTGTACTATTGTGGAACTTGTAATTGAGGCTTGGAACTATATATCATTGTAATTGTGAACATTTTATTGCTAACAGATGCTTTTGAACAAAAACCACAATTTAGAAAAGTTATCAAAGCTGTATATCCAATGTTCTTCATTACCTCATTTGTTTGGTATTTGGGTTTCAATACTTTTCGTTAAACTGAATGTTGTAGACATAATTAACTGACTTGATAAAAAAACAAACATTTTCAAGTTGTTTAATCTCTTCGCAGTTTCCTTCATATGGTTTTCAAGGATTAAATAGTTGATCAAAAGTAGAGCAATTAATGAAATTTCTTTTGTGTCGGTGAGTGAAGCAGGGGGTAGCAGGAGCAGCATCAAGTTCGATTCTGCTTCATATGGCTCTCAACAAAACAAATGAGCCGCCAAAGCAAATAAATGCACAACTTCATCCACACTAGTAATCAATCCAACCTTAGCAGTTGCTTCCTTGAATCCAAATCCTGATCATAAAGCCACTAATCAATGGAACCATCCACTTGCTCTCCAACTCCAAAGCCTACTTGTCTACAAACTCCACACCATTTTCGACTCCTCAGTTCAACGTATTATTGAGTGTGGGTACCACGAAAAAGCCGCTCAAATGGCGGTCACTGGGACTGGATTTTACCGCCAGGGAAAAGACATTGCAGATAACATAGTGAATGACGCTTTAGCTGTGTTGAAAGGTGAGACAAATGGTGATGATTTACAGTTTGACAGTTTGACCGAGCTGGTTGAGTACACATTGGTCGAACTGGTGCTTGTGCTCAGACAAGTTAAGCCGTCGTTAACTATTGCTGAAGCTATGTGGCGGTTCTTGGTCTTTGATATGGACATTGTCCAAGCTTGTGGTGTCAAAGGCGATGAACTGGCTGAACTAAGAGGTTCAGGGTTTACTATCAACGATGATGATTCATGTTCATCACCTTCAAATGTAACATTCCGTAGTTTTACTGATAAAGTCAATTACTTGAAGAGTCTTTCTTCCGGGAAGGGGAAGACTGCAGCTGGGAAAGAAGTTGAAACGTTGCAAAAAGTATTTGGTGGCAATGTTAAGCTGCCTGATCATAAGACTATTGGTGGAGGTGATGGTGAGAAGAAAAAAGGTTGGAAAAAGTTGAAAGCGTAAAAGGATGCTTCTAGTTCTTCAGCTGCGGTTGAAAGCCAAAGAAAAAGGGACAGCAGCAACTAAGGCTGAAGCAATGGACGCAACGATTTCGAATCTTGCTGATTACTGTGTCGGGATTCCATTTGATGAATCTGCGGAAATGTACATCGCAAGTGATTCTAAGGACGAAAAGATTCTCAGCTTAGTATCTCAATTGTATAAGTTGCAGAGCGAAATGCAAGAATGGAGTGATTGGGCGAACCGAAAAGTTATGGAGGCCACAACTAGGCTTAACAAAGACAAGGCTGAGCTGGCAGCATTGAGGCAGGAGAAGGAATTGTTCGAACAGTTGAAGAAAGTGTTGGAGGAAAACGCGATGAAAAGGGCATCTGAGTTGCAATGTTCAGTGGCTAACGCGAGTTGCAAAGTCGATTTAACTGATGATACCGTTGCCAAGCTCAAGGAGGAACAAGCCAAGCTGTGGAATGAGATGGAAGCAGCGAAGTCACAGCTTGTAGAGTCGTCTATGAAATGCAAAGAAGCATTAGAGAAAGAACACAAGACTCATAGACAAAAGATAGCTGAACTGCAGCAACAAGTGTCAATTGCAGAACAATTTCACAGCCAAATTCAGGTACTTTTTCGTTTTTTCGAATCGACTAATCCTATGAATTACGAATTGGTTCAATGTTTGTTATGATTTCATGATGTG
The DNA here is from genome assembly GCA_948277035.1 of Euphorbia corollata. NCBI lineage: Eukaryota > Viridiplantae > Streptophyta > Magnoliopsida > Malpighiales > Euphorbiaceae > Euphorbia > Euphorbia corollata. The sequence continues at coordinate 3,810 of CAOJBI010135702.1, forward strand.
CAGGAAAAACTCAAATATGAGAGATCACAGAAGAGAGAATTGCAGAGACAAGTAGGGGCCCAAAAGAATGAACAAGAACAGCTCGAAGCTGCATTGATCGGAAAGGAAGAAATGATGAAAGAAAAAGCAAAGACTGAGATGAAAAAGTATGAGGACATAAAAATTATGAATGAAGAACTATCCGAGCTGAAGTTGAAGTCAGAGGAGGGTTCACTTATAACTGATGTTAAAAGAGGCATGAAAGACAGGTTGGAGCTTAGCCTGAACTGCGAGAGGGAGTTATGTGTGACGTGTTTATCAGAGGAGGCATCAGTGGTTTGTGTGCCATGTGCGCATGAAGTTTTGTGTGGAGGATGCAATGAGAAGCAAGGAATGAAACATTGCCCTTCTTGCACCACTCCTATTGCCAAGCGTATTTCGGTCTGGTTTTCGGATCACTAACAAGTAGTTGCTTTTATAAATCAAGCTTTGGCTTTAGTTGTCGAACTTCTAAAGTCAAGCTCAATTGTTGATCTTTGATGAGTCTTTTTGAGTAGTTTGTTTATAGTTGCAGTAAGCAAATAAAATAGAGGGTCAAATTAATAGAGAATGTATACCTTGGGATCATATCCGATTTTGTCAGTGCAAGCTAGAGTTGTACCTATTTATAACTAATAAAATATCAAAATTTGTGTTATAAGTTAATTGTCTCTCAGGCAGTGTTCTTTTCAAAGCTTTGGGAGCTTCAGATAGAGCTTATGAATTGAAAGCATGCAATTTCTTTGTCGAAGCAGAACGAAGTAAGTTTTAATAAAGTAAAATTTCTTCGCCCAACCAAAGGGGTCGATATGTCCGAGTGGTTAAGGAGACAGACTTGAAATCTGTTGGGCTTCGCCCGCGCAGGTTCGAACCCTGCTGTCGACGAGTTTTCTTTTTTCCATCTTTTCTATAGCTCTAAAGGAGCAGTCTCATTCTGGACTTGTATAAGAACTAAAAAGAGTGATTTGATGGAAAAATCTGCAATGTGTTAGAAAATTCCATTTAACATAATAAATGATAAGTATTCTGTATTAATATTAGCCATTTTAAATTTTCTATCAAAATCAATAAAACATTTAATAAATTATTAAAATGATTAAATTATCTTTTTTACTATGTAATAAAATTATCTTTCTTTTTAATTACCAACTTATAATTTAATTCTTTTTTTAATTAATACAAAGGGTAAATTATGAAAACATTGTTAAAAATTGCATTGATATTCTAAAATGACTAATAAAAATTTTAAAATGATCTTATTAAGAATCGGAAGGAGTATTTTTTCACAAAAAGAAATTTAAATTCAAAACATAGTCACAACACGAAAATTTTTATTGACTGATATGAAGTTTAATTAAATAATGACAAAAGACAAAGTAATAAGTATTTCGTTTAAAACAAAGAAATTAATTTCTAATAATGTTAGCACATCAATCCACTGGAGAGTTTCCTCCCTTACATGTAAACGTGAAACAAGGTGGAATCAATGATATGCAGTATACAACCATACATATGTTGATAATGGAATATTCTCAACTTGCACATCTATACCCAATTCATTTATTCCTTAAATTTTTTTTTGTCTGTTTCAAACATTAACATCATAAAAATAATTGCTCTCTCTCTTTAGTTTTTTTTTTTTTTTGGATAATCTCTCTCTCTCTCTCTCTGGTTTAGAGAAGATTTATGTAGGAGTAGTGGGACACACATTAGGATCATGAATGACACAAGTGAGATTATTATTAGCCACAAACCGATTTAGTTGCCTGTCATGTTTGGTCTCACTTGTTCCATATCTTTTGTCACTAAACCACTATATATCTACTTCTATCAATACAGCTTATTATAATGTTGTGATTATACTGATGATAAATGCTCATAGGCCCACGGCGTCTGAGCAATATTTGATCAAAAGTGGAGAAGATAGTTCCGAATACATCTCACTAATCACACTTTCATTCCACATTCTAAATCATCTCGTTGACAGACTAAACTATCGAAAGCATCTATGGTGGTGAAATGGCCAACATCTTCAATAGTTTTCTACCAAGCAGTCATCGGACGTTGGACATATTTATTTTAATTTCTGTAAACTATACTTATACATAATTTTTACAAAAATCTTAACTTAGTGATTAAAACATAAATTATGAAACTAGAGATCACATGTTTGAGTTCACGTTTAAGGATGAGGTTTTTTCTTTATTATTATTTTGAGAAAAATATGAAAACTTTGGATGTACAAAATCAAGCATTGTATGTGCTGTGGTGGTGTCCAAAATACAATTACAATGGAGTAAATATTATAGATATGAATTATGAGACCCCTATATCATGCTGCCGCCAATGGGCACATGGTTCATTAAGAACAGCATAATAGTTAGAGAATACAATAGATATTATTAGTGTACTTGTAAATTTGTCTTCATTATACTTCTATTAGTTCATGATGTATTATTTCAACATTTTCACTTACCTAAGTTCTCGAACTCGATTCCCAAAATAAGTACAATATTTTAATTATAGATATATAACAAATTTATCTAATGATTTTTAATCCAACATCTATGTGTTGCTTAATGCAAATATACAAATTACAATCATACAAGTACGATATTTAATGATAATGCAAATAAATATATTCATTGTTACATTTTATCATATATTTCAAAGTCAAAGAAATGAAAGTTAGCAATTAAGGATAAAAAAAGAAGAGAAAAGCGGTCTTGTCCAGTTAAGTATTTTTATATTGATATAATGAATTACTTTAGGAATTGTTTGTAAATGTTAACATTGTATTGGGTCATACATGCCACATTGTTTGTCAAACCTAATTATCAACCGAAAATTATTTGCTTCGCATAAAATTTAAGCATAAAAGATGTGTTGTCATCTGTGCCACCGAACTGTAGTGCATAATCATCTCCAAATATATTAGCGAAAGCAAATATATCGCAAACATGAATACGTATTACTTGATTACGAGACTACGTACGGGTCTGTTTGAGATTGTTGTTAAACTTGTTATCACGAAAAGTTTCAATTATGAATTTTTAATAAAACACATTATTTTATCATTTAACGAAAGATTTTGATTTTTTATACTAATTATTTAGGACATGCATGCTGTTGATTTCCATAAAACAGAAACCTAGAAAAAATTTGAAAATAAAAAACAACTCCAAGATATCCCAACTGATTTTAAATATATTTATGACTCAATGAGTACTTTTACATGCTATCCAATTCATTCCGTTACATTACACCAACTAAACAATACCTCGAAGTTAATAAATGGATATTGACATTAACAATTTTTCATTTCATATTGGCCAACATCTCACAAAAACAATTAATTTAACTATAAATAAACACACTTGGAAGAAGTTAAATTCGGTAATATGCATGGTTGCCTTTATACAGCAAATCCAGCTAGACCCACCACCTATTTCAATTACCTAATTATCTAATCATTCATTACCTACTCCCATATGATCAATCTCTGTTCATCAACCCTCCTTTTTAATATCTGGCCTGAACTTATTTTAAATTTTTTAATATTATTATTTTCAAATTTTATTATGATAATTTATATATATTTTTATCATCATGTAATACACATTATTAATGATAACCATAATGAAATATCCAATCATTTTCTACAACCCCAAAAATCAATAAAGATATATAAATACTATATCGCTCTAATATTAAAAAAAACATATAATAAAAAAGGTAATACTACAATTACAGCTACTTTCATTTATTTTCTTTACATATGAACTTTCAGAATATCCATCACAAAAATAATCAACATATCCTTTTCAATGATTTTCAAAAAGTATATATTATTATTGTTTTCAGTTGAAATAATGGTAGGTTGAGAGGTGATGTCAGTAGTTTACTTACTATTTGTTCAACACATAAAAAGGGTCTTTGATAAAATTTTGGGTAAATTTCAAAAAAGGGACATGTGATTTGGATTTTTTTCAAAACGGGTCTTGTATTGGATTTTAAGTGTCCCAAATTGCCCCTTGCCACATTTGAGATTCATAATAGTCAACCCAAGACCCGTTTTGATAATGACCCAAATCACATGTCTCTTTTTTAAAATTTACCAAAAAATTTTTGTAACAAGAACGTGAGACACGTAATCTCAAACCACTCAATTATTTATTTGAGTATTATTATTCATTTTGGAAAAGAATTAGTCTTTTCTACTGAGATATATGGGACCCATGGCTATTACCATAAAAAATATGGGACCCGCGGCTCTTTTATTGAATAATTGGAAGGATGAAAAGGAAACTGAGAAGAAGAGCCTACAAAATTGAAAATACAACAAAAATCAATTATATTGTTTTCTTTTTCAGTATTAAATAATAAAAATAAAATAAAGTTATCGAGTATTTGTGATACTTTCTTTGTAAAACTGGAAAAATGATGTTAGACTTCACTAATGCATACTAACTTTTTATGCGAGGGTGCTTACTATAAAATTGTAATGATGGAATTGATCGAATTGCAAACTATGATTAATTTACATATGTTCGACATGAATTTGTCAATCATAATCCTGAGAGAGTTTGGTTTTAGCCAACATATTTCATAAAATATTTTGTATCGAGCGAGATAAAAATAAGGGTCCTTGTTACATGTAAAATTTTGAAATCTTCACCAATGAATTCATATTTTATTATTACATTAATTAAGAGATTAAAAAGAATCTTGAATTCCACGTTACAGTATTAAAAGTAACTTTAGAACTTGTACAACAAACATTGGGGTGAATTTAAAGACAAATATGCGGAAGTAGGAGGACTATTTATAAATTAATGACGTATATCAAACTTGAATTAGAGTTCTTTTACCGGATTGAATACCTTTGAAAGTTTTCATTGGAGTTCTGAAAAAATAATTGTAATTGAAGTATTAAATTAATTTAGAGATTTTTCAAAAAAAAAAAATTAATTTAGAGAAAATAACTGATTGAGTGAATGATATAACAATTTCCGTTTAACACATACAAATCGTGTATACAATTTTATAATAACCGAAGGAATATTAATAAAAAAGTTAAGATTCATGCGGACTCTGTGCGATCGCCCCTCTTACCCGTGCTCAAGAACGGTCCTAAGAAGAACAGTAAATTTATCTATGCTAGATCACTCCTAAGTAACTGCTCGTCACAACTCAATTGTTAAACATCTATTGTACATGAAATTACACTAAAACTTCCGATTACTGCGTGCAATCCTAAATTGACTAAGGTGATACCCGCACAATGCGAGGGTTTTGATTTAGAAAGATGAAGGAAAAAAAAGTAGGAAAAAGGGATTACAAATTCCCCGGGCCATCAGGATAGAAAATTGCATATTTTAGTTGTTTCATAAAAATTTTAGTTTCTATTGAAAATTCATTAAACCACCAAATTTTGGTTTAATGATTATCATCATTTAGAAAATAAAAAAAATATAAAATCGTGAATTCAAATTTCAACAATAACAAAATCCGTAAAAATACTTCGTATATATATTAAAAAAAGAAAAAAATTTTCTGTCCCCAAATTCCTATCCCCTTCTCTATCCTCCATTAAAAAACTGACAAGTATCACTTTTAATGGAAAAAAACAGGAGAGAGACATTAAATATTAATAAAATATAATATAAGATAACACTTGTCAGTTTTTTATTGGGAGACAAGGAAGAGTACAGAGATTTGGAGTCAGATGATTTGATTCCAAAAAAAAGTCATTAAAGAATCGTCTAGTTGGCTTTATACAAGGTTGTTATAAAATGAGGGTCAAAGTAAAAGAAAGACAGATAAGGAAGAGGAGCAGCATGGGAGTTCTGCACGCCGTATTTCAGGTGACGTGGCGTTCCATTTAAGAATCCTTTCTTTTTCTACCTACTTCCATTTTTTTAACAATTTCAATTATTTAAACTGATCATCCCCAAAAAAATTATTTAAACTAATTAATCATTATCTACTTCGGTATTTTTTTGTTTTTATATCCGAACTGGCTTTTCCTTCCTATTCAAATACACCATAAATTGCAAACATCATTTATATCTCTTCTCTTCACTCTGAAAGCAAATTTTTGTTTTACCATTTTCACATAGTTTATAACTATATTATAAACTTTTTCTTCTTGTAAAGTCCCGATCCTCTCTTGCTTTGCTGCCAAATGTCACCAATTCATTTCCTAGAAGACTCCTTCTCTTAATCAAACTTAATCAACCTAATCTGTTACTAAACTAATCTCTGCTTTCCTCATCACAATTTTGACAGCCCCAAAAGCACCTCCGTTTCATGCTATTTACAGCTCACTTCAACATCACCCTTTCCATCAAATCCTTTTGCATACCAAATGCTCAAGATCCTCAACACACGCTTCAGGCGCCTCTGTTCTCGTCTCCGGTGGCCTATTCGCCGCCGTGCGAAGCCCAAAATCCTCATAAAAAAATTTGGCAAATCAAACTCCAGAACCCATTCTGACTCCGTACACCCAAATGGCCAATTTACTTTCTTTGAAACAGAGAAGCCGATAAAGCTTGCAACTTTCAATGCTGCTCTGTTTTCAATGGCGCCTGCTGTGCCTAACTCTGCAATTTCCCCAAATTCCGATTATGAAAACGAAGATTCTAGGAGTAATCTGCGCACTAGGTCAGTAAACGACAGGCCAAAGAGCATTTTAAAGCAGTCTCCCCTGCATCCCAATTCCATGAATGACACTGAATCTCTCCCAACTCGACAGCAGAAATTCGCCAAATCAAAATTAAGGGTTTCTATCAATCTACCCGATAATGAGATCTCGCTGCTGAGGAATAAACAATTGGGGTACAACGAAGACCAAAAGGAGGCGAATAGGAGTAGAATTTTGAGAGGGAAAGCTCCAATGAGATCACAGAGTACAAATTCATGGAGAAGTAGTAGTAGAAATGGAATTGATGGGGATGTCTTTAAGAGTACAAGAACAGTTGTTGAAGTATTGAAAGAGTTGGATGCTGATATATTGGCTCTTCAAGATGTGAAAGCAGAAGAAGAGAAAGCAATGAAGCCTCTTTCTGATCTGGCTGCTGCTTTGGGTATGAATTACGTTTTTGCTGAAAGTTGGGCTCCTGAATATGGCAACGCTATTCTATCTAAATGGCCAATCAAGAGATGGAACGTTCAGAAGATATTTGATGATACTGATTTCAGGTCGGTTGTTTAATTTCATAATCAGTTCCTCTGTTTTTCTCTCTTTCCAATTTGATTAGAGTTGAGTTATTTAATCAAAATTCAAAACCATTACTTTTGAAAAGTAAGCAATTATGAGAGTGCTTTTTGTAATGTGTGGTGTTTCTTTCAGTGTACAATAGTATTATTGCAATTTGGCATGCATTGAAGCTGAGATCCATTCACTTAATTCTTGTTGGTTTTTTCAACTCTTTGTTTTTCAATTATCACAAGTGTTATTTAGTTTGTTGACTCCCATTACAAAGTAATTCTTTTCTAGCAGAAAAATCTAGATATTTGAGGCATTTATTTCTGAAAATCTGTTGAAGGTAACTTAAATATAGGAAATTTGGTTAGGTTGTTGAGCATTTTTAGAGATACGAGAGTAGCAGATGAATTTTTTTTACGTTCGGTTTTTGGTAAACTTTTGGAATTTTTATAACAGTTGTAGTTTTCAATGGAAAACGATAATGAATGCAATCCATTTTTAATCTTATTTCTAATTACTACATGGTCATTATATTTTGGCTAGCTGCCAAGATCATAGGCAACAAATATTACAATCATTTTTTTATGTCTTATTAACAACTAAGCTCTTTAACTCTATTTTTGAACATTTCTCCTTGTTTACAAACAAACAAACTGTCCTTTTCAACTCTTATCGTTTAGTTTATGTTTTAGAAGAAACATACTCCACTGAACTAACGCGTTAGTTAAAAATATGAATTGGACATGAAGAGTTAATGTTGGATAATATGCAGGAACATTCTAAAGGCAAGCATAGAAGTGCCGGAGAAAGGAGAGGTGAATTTCTACTGCACACATCTAGATCATTTAGATGAAGATTGGAGAATGAAGCAAATCAATGCAATAATAGAGAGTAATGATGGTCCCCATATCTTAGCTGGTGGCCTAAACTCCTTGGACGAGACTGATTACTCTCAAGACAGGTGGACTGACATTGTTAAGGTTTGTCACTGTACTTTGATTGGAATCAAGTCTAAATATGTCTCCAAACAACAAAATCAAAATGCAACTGTTTGTTTGGTTGTGCAGTACTATGAGGAGATGGGGAAGCCGACACCAAAGGCAGAAGTAATGAGATATCTGAAGAGCAAACATTACGTAGATGCTAAGGATTTTGCTGGAGAATGCGAGTCTGTTGTTGTGGTTGCCAAAGGCCAAAGTATATATTGTTACAGCTTAATCAAGTATTGGTTTAATTTGTCATCTATAATTAGGGATGATTCAAGTTGAATTCTTTTGTGCAGATGTGCAAGGAACCTGCAAATATGGGACTCGATTGGATTACATAATGGCGTCGGCAAATTCACCTTACAAATTTGTTCCTGGTTCTTACTCGGTCTTCTCTTCTAAAGGCACTTCTGATCATCATATCGTCAAAGTTGATCTCATTCAAGGGGATTCCGCTTCTCAACTTCATAGTACTGATAATACTACTAATACTAATGTTTCAAAAAAGATGAGAAGCCACAACAAAGTTGTAAAGATAACGGCTTCTTCTCCTTCTAATAAAGCTATTTGGAATACTCATTCTCAGGCTTGATTAGGGTTAGGGTTCTGAAACTTGTCAATTTAACTCCTTTTGTTTTCATATATATTTTATAGAAGAATAGATGGATGAAATTAGGATAATTCTGAACCTACTTTGCTTCTAATTTGTAAATCTTTTTTCTTTATCAATAAATCTTTTATTTATTTTATAGTATAATATAAAATTTGATTATATATGCATACAGTACATATATAATGTAATTGGTATATTATATATATTCCACAAATTGATTAACTATTATGCCAAGTATCTTTTAGCTGGGGCCTTAAGTTTACTTTAGTTCAATCCAGATTTATTAAATTTAGTTCGGTTAAGGTTCATTAGGTTCAGTTCAAGTTCATCAATTCTAATTTTAATAATAGTTATTATAAATTAATTCTTTAATAATAATAATAATAATTAATAACAATAAAAATAAAAATATTAATATGAAAAATAATTATTAAAAAATGTAATTAACAATAATTATGTTGTTAAGATAATAGTATTGTTAATTTTATTATAAAAAATAATATTTCTAATTATAATCATAATATTGATTAATTAGAATATGTGATCCAAGATCAAGATAATAATACAAGAATATTTATTAATTAAGAAGTTATTATTTTAATCATTTATAATTTAATAATAAATGATTTTAGTACTATGATATAATAATAATTATTTATTCACGTATAATTATAACAATAATTATTATTTAAATAAAAAAATTATAATTAAATGATTTTATGTACCATAACATTCTTTTATTATCAATGTTATTGATAAGTGAAAAATAATACCACAATTACATGCAAAATGGAAATAAAAATGTTTGTGTTAAAATCAGTTTTTATGCAAGGTCTTCTGTTTTTCCAGGTTTCTGCAGTTTTGATGAAGACCTCCGATTCTGGGCAGTTTGCTCGTTTTGTGCGAAAATATCAAGCAAAAGTGATGGTCAAAGCATG
>CAOJBI010136547.1:0-12722 GCA_948277035.1 Euphorbia corollata
AACACTTGAGTTGAAAATTTGCAAGCACGTTATTTACCACTTTGCTTGCATACTTTTTTCAAGATCTTTTACAACTTAACATATTTTTATGTATCCTACTCTCTGCATGAGCCGGTACCCATTGCATTTTATAAAATTCAAACTAAAAAGGATTTCAAGACTGCTATATTTTGAATCTTTGTAAGTTAGCTCAGATGCATCAACTAGTACAATTATTGCACTTTTGTACAGTCTAAGCAGTCATTGTTGGTGACTGAAGAAGAGGGGAAGAAAGTGTGGATGGAAGGGCTGATAGAGAAGATAAGTATGGGAACCATGTTTATTGCTTTGCTGTTTTTTTCATTCATTCTTCTTGTTCGTTTTTACTCCTGATATAAATAGGCTCTATCTTCAAGCAAAAGTTCATATTATAGTTTTTTTTTTCACTTTTACTTTCAATATTGTACAAATTTGTTTTTCTTCTTATCCTCTTATGAAGTTCAACCTCCTCTATTTTTACCATTCTAAACTAGTTTGTTGGCAAGTTTTCATTAAAAAAATCTGAACAGTAATTTGTTAGTTTTCTATTATGTCCGAATTGTTTTCAACAATTTAGCATGCCCATAATGACGTGAAAAGCTATATTTTGGGTGAAGCAGCAATTTTTTGTGCCGATAAACTGTGAATTTGAGTCATTTTAATGCTGCTAGAGTTAGTAAAGGAAAATGATGGTGCATCGGAAACTACAGTCCAAATATCCTGAAATTTTACTGAGTACTGACTGATTATGCTTTTCATTTTGTTAAGGATTCTGCTTTGTGTTTGAACACAATATCTACTTGTATGTTTTGGATCATCTGATGGAATGAAAACCCATCGGTCCATATTTATGGGCCGATTGCCACAAGGCTAGTTGAAAAATATATACCTAATATATCAGTATATATTATGTGTGTTTAATGGTGTCTCTAGTCTCCTCTGTTTGGTAAGAATGAGGAGTATCAGGTTTGTTTGCGTGTTTTCTTTAATTGATGACGCTTTCATACTGATAGGCCCCAGAATTGCACATGGAGATTCATAGAGCATCTCCACGGGGGGTGGGTGGTGCACCTGCTGCTTCTGGACCTTCTACTTCTGCAACTTCCAAGGTAACCTTTTCACATTTGTCTCTTAGGATTATTTATAATGTACATAGTGGATGAAACATTAAAAAGTGATTGGCATTTGAATATTGAGCTTCAGTTGTCAGTTCATACCATGTACTCCACAATTCTGTCATAAGTACCATGAATTTCTTTTATTTTTCTCATCCGTATTGGCACATAATAAATGTTTGGTCTTGGTTGGATCGGATGGCTTTCAGTCAATTTCCGAACTCTTATATTGTTTCTATTATATTCAAAAAACTTCGATTGTTGGTTATAGATATTTGAGATTAATTATATGCAATAGCCAATGAATCAAGGGGTTGGGACTTTTTTATTGCTTAGTGGGCAGTAATATACCTGCTGGTATATTTGTTTCGGTCACATTGTTCTTTATCTCTGGCGAACATTTTACCTGTATCAGGCCTTACTCACTTCATAGTTGCTTTAAATTAAAAAAAAATAATTCAGCCGTTCTTAGGTCATTAAATTTGTAACAGCAACAAGGAACAAGACGTTGCTATCTGGATTATTCTTTAATTGTCATGTGTGATGAGAAACATGCTGATTCTTGTAATTTGTTGTTATTGCATGTTGATGTCATTGAAAATGGGTTTCATTTCTCTACTTGTATGTTCATTTCCAGAGTTCAAAAAAGAAGAAGAGCAATGATCTCAAGTACGACATATTCGGATGGGTGATTCTGGCTGTTGGAGTTGTTGCTTGGGTTGGATTCGCAAAATCCCAAATGCCTCCACCTCCTCCTACTCCTCGGTGAGTGAAAGGCCATGGTTCGCATTTGAAAAGTTCTCACTGAGTTGTTAGTCATTAGTTGATCTGTGACCTAGGAAAAGTTTGCTGTCCAAAAGGATGAATAATTTAGAAGGGGTTATTACCGTTGAGGAATGTTAATAATTGGCTTGCTTACACATTTGAAGGAGCTGGTTTTCTATACTAATGGTATAATTAGATGGAAGCATTAAATGTTTAACTTGCTTTGGAGATTGATACCAGAGATTATTATGCCATGATGTGTTAAGTAGATATAATTCTTCAAAAATCTGAATAACGACTATAACACAACCACCGGAATTGCCACTTTATAAATCGAACATATCATTGAGGACTGAATCAGTTATTCGAGTAAAGAAGTCACATTTACTTCACACAATCATATAAAATACTAACATGGTCAGACATCTATATTAAGATAAACGAAAGAGTCTTCGAAAATTGAAGTCAAGTCGAATTTCAGAATCCGAATATGTCATTGAGGAGGTCTGACCTGGTAAGGCAAGCTTGACACAGGAAACACCATCTGAGGCAATATAAGATCCAAGTTGGAACCAACAGAATAATTGTCAGGAAAATTATTCATCCTTATACTATCCATATTCCAGGACAAATTACAATTCCCAAAATCCTGATTTTGCCAAGTTCCCCAACTGTTGATGTTTTCCTCCTCCATCGGCTTCCTTTCAATCAAACTCCCACCCGATAACTTCGAACTTGAACCAGAAAAAGCCTGCAAGACACTTGAATAATAATCCAAATTCAAACAATTCAAACTTGAACTCTCTCCATTTTGAAAACCAACATGTAAAGTACTTTCGGGCACATGTAACAGCATCAGATGATTCTGGTTTTGCATACAAAGATTAATCTTTTTATCGGCAGCATCGATTTTGGAATCCAATCGACCAGCAAGCAACCTTAATTCACCTTCTGAAAAACCGTCCAAATATTGATTCCACGTAGGATACTTGGCCAGGCAAATTTTCTTCCGCAATTTTGAAATATCCAATTCAAGCTTCTTAATTTTCTCTGAGTAATAATCACAAACGGTATATGTGCGTTTCGGCACATCAGATTTCTTGTACCTGTCTACAACTTGTCTAGCTTCATCAGGATTTGATGGAAAGACAACATCTAATTTGAGTTGTTGATCTTTGAGTTTTGGCCCAAAAATAATCAAGAAAGCATCAACACCACAAAGAATTGAAAACTCTGAAATTTTCTTCAACAAGCTTTTCTTTCGCTTCTGATAGGTAAGAAGTCGGGTGCTCTCTTTCTCTATCAATTCCAATTTTATACTGTTACGACCCATCTGCAAAATCAATAAAGTAACAGGTACGGTTTCAAACTTAGAAGTAATTGAATTGGTATTATGAAAATTAAACAAATAGAAAGAGGGAAAAGTAACCTTAGCAGCAGTGTAATCGCAAACTTTCACAGTGGGGTTTTGTTCAAAAGAGGAGGAATTTGGACATTGTTATACAGGAAATCAGATGATATCTCCGCTGATTACGACATAATTAATTCATTCCTCCTTCGTATGGAAATAAATGATGTGAAATTTTAATTTTGATTTAACAGAGTGAATTGCCATTGGATTTGCTAATTTGTGGAGGAGGTAATAAAGTATGCCACCAGGTTTGAAGGTGAGAGAATATTTTTCTACTATTTAATTAAATTAACAGAATCGTGGAGATTGTCCGTACAGAACAAGGTAAAGCAATATATAAAGTGAATTTTTCGTAGTAGACTTGAAAGTTAAAACTCACCTCTTTAACTTCCATAAAATGGGATGTGCTATAGCCTATACTCGAGCACACCCATTTGATACGTTCCTGTTTTCAACAATTCATCCAAACTTGATCCAACGCTTGATTTATTTGTTTTTTCATTACTTATGGTGTTATTTGAATTGTACATTTTCAAGCACAATTCAAGTTCCAAAAGCTGAGTCACGCATTTAACACTCTTATTTCTATAAGTTGATCCAAACTTGATCTAACACTTGATTTACCTTCAATTGATTTAATTATTTTTTTAATACTTATGCTGTTATTTGATTTATACATTTTTAGACACATTAACAATAGGGCTTGGAAAAGCAATCAACTACTAACTCATACCAGTTTGATCAAGTTCTTCGAGGAAAAAATTGATGCAGTTCCATAGTTAATATATTTTGGGAGAAAAAAAAACTAGCAATCACATATCATTTTATTCATCTGGTGGGCCATGATAGTTCAGTCCGGCTTGATTGGACTTCTTATTTTAAACGTCAACCTAAACCAACTCGGTCCATACTTTAAAATTTCGGGTTTGAACCAGACTTACGAAATCATTTCCAAACCCATTCACGACCTACACTAATTTTTTTATTTATCAAATTTTAAATTTTTTTATGAACAAACTATATATATATATATATATATATATAAAGAAAAGGATTTTATATATAATTGCATTTTTTTATTAAATTCTTTTATATATGGTATAAATTATTATATTTACGTTTAAAGTCCAATAAGTTAAAATATGAAAATCTAAAAAATTAGTAAATGGAATAAATGGAAAATTAATTATCGAATCTGATTAGGTTTATATAAAATCCCTAAAACTATGGACTTTTGCAATTGCAAGCTCAGACCAGCTTTTAAGAAACGAATGTCCAAGCTCTTGAAAGCGGGTTTGTTTGAGTTGAGCTGGGCCTAACCCGGCAAATGTTCAGGTCTATGGACCAGCAGCAAAGCGCCTGAACTTTGGAACAATAGTTACTTAAAGCAATCACGTGATAAAGTGCGTGCCGTTTTCCTGACTTAAAAATTCCAAATACAGCGCGCAAATTAAAGTCCCGCCAAGCCCAACCATTAATTAATTACACAAACAAAGGCTTCCCTGTCAAGCTTCGCTCTTTTCTTATGCATTTCCCATCTGGCCATCCTACATTCCTCTTTACCCTCACCTATCCAACCCTCTTTTTGTAATTTTAAACCTTTGAAATCCCCAATCTACCCTTGTTCAAGCTCAGCCTCCTGACTCTCCCGCAAGTTTCTTATCCATAAAATTTCAAATCCCCCGCCACATTACATCTTCATCTTCTCCAAAATTCAAAATCAACTTACCCTCTGCTATAAAACCATACTCTACTCCTCAATTCCATTTCAGTGAAAACACACTTCTCTAATCCCCAATTTTCTGCCTTTCAAACCCCGTGAGCACAAAATTGCCCCAATTTTCAAGTCCTTCCTTCAAATATGCCTGCTTTCCCCGAAGAGCCGCTACTCGCCCCAAACCCCGATCGATTTTGCATGTTTCCAATTGAATACCCGCAGATATGGGAAATGTACAAGAAGGCCGAGGCTTCCTTTTGGACTGCAGAGGAAGTAGATCTCTCTCAAGATGTCCGCCAATGGGAGGCCCTTACCGCTGATGAGAAACATTTCATTAAACATGTTCTCGCTTTCTTCGCCGCCTCCGATGGAATTGTTCTCGAAAATCTCGCGGGCCGCTTCATGAAGGAGGTACAGGCTGCGGAAGCAAGAGCTTTCTATGGGTTCCAGATCGCGATTGAGAATATTCATTCCGAGATGTACAGTCTTCTATTGGAGACATATATCAAGGACTCGAATGAGAAGAATCGTTTGTTTCATGCCATGGATACTGTTCCTTGTGTGGCGAAAAAGGCCCAATGGGCTCTGAGATGGATCGACGGCGGAGAGGCTTTCGCCGAGAGGTTAATTGCTTTTGCTTGCGTGGAAGGGATATTCTTCTCCGGCAGCTTCTGTGCGATTTTCTGGCTTAAAAAGAGGGGATTGATGCCGGGATTAACATTCTCCAACGAATTGATTTCTCGAGATGAAGGATTACATTGCGATTTTGCCTGCTTGCTGTACAGCCTGTTGAGGACAAAGTTGAGCGATGAGCGAGTGAAGGGGATAGTGAGTGACGCAGTCGACATTGAGAGGGAGTTTGTATGCGACGCGCTGCCGTGTGCGTTGGTGGGAATGAACGGTGAACTCATGAGCCAGTACATTGAATTCGTTGCAGATAGGTTGTTGGGTGCGCTTGGGGTGGGAAAAATGTATAATGTGGTAAACCCATTTGATTGGATGGAGTTGATATCGCTGCAAGGGAAGACTAATTTCTTTGAGAAGAGAGTTGGGGAGTATCAGAAGGCTTCTGTTATGTCCAGTATCAATGGAAACGGTGAAAACCATGTATTCAAGATTGATGAAGATTTTTAGATATAAACAGTATTTACTGTATTCTAGTACTAAGATTTAAGTTTGCCTGCTGTTTTTACATTCCTTTTTCCAAGGCTTTTATTTGTTAAATTTTATGAAAAAGATATAAAAAATGAGGAATTTTACAATCCAGCCTGTTACTTCTGTAATGCTGTAAGATTCACTTTACATTTTGGTAATAAATCACAGGGCAGGTTTTATTAAAGTAATTTCTACTTTCTTATTGGGGTTCAGTTTAAAATTTATTTTGAATTGGTGGTTAAGCAAAATGAATTAAATTTTCAATTTTTGTGGCTATGATATAAATTCAGTCAAGTACGTGGGTATTTAAGGTAATTGATTTTGTAAGGGCTTTGGTTGTCGGCTTGTCGCCTCGTGTCGTCATATTATCCACTTTTTTTGAGTAAAAGGTTCAGTAATACGAAGAAGCCAAAGGAGGTGCAATTCCAGTTCAAAATTAGCTCTGTTCTCTCATTTTCGAATTCAACAATGGCTGCTTCTACTGCAGAGGATCAGAGCTCGGGAATGTTATCTGCAGAGCAGTTACTTCGCCTCTTTGATCGCTTTTCGCAGCTCACTTCTCAATCTGGTACAAGTTCAACACTTTTCTTAATTTAAACTCCTATTTTTTCAAAAATTTATCTTTCCTTTCTACTTCATTGCTATTTTTTGTTGTGTCAGATGTGAAAAAAAGGATTGCGGATGCCGTGAACGATGATAAACAGGTAGTGCTTCCTTATCCCCCAATTTGGTTTTATTTATTTATTTATTTATTTTTTTTGCTTTTTGATGGTCCTGGCCCATGTTATTTTCCATGATCAACGCCTCCCATCAATCAAGCCAAATGATTACATAGAGGCGTAGTAGCAGTGGCAAATAGCTCTCTTGTTGGTGGAAATTTAGCTTTAAGCATTGCATACACAGTTCCCTTTCAAGATCGTTTTGATGTTATGTACAGGAGCCTGTTGCTGTGACCACCGCAATCCAAGAAAGCATATTTTTGGAAATGGGTGTCGGTAAGTCACCTGCTTTTTTAATTTAGCAGCATTACAACAGTATAAATTATCGGAAAATGATAAGATTTCTGGCATTTGTGCCATTATGGCTAGGTGAATACCACCAGCTAATGAATTTAGCAAGGATTTCTAGCTCCCATCACGTTTCTTTTCTCAGAAGACATTAATCAGGGTTCACATTCCCAGTTGTTGTAGATAGTTCTTACATATCCTTTTTCACCCAGACGATAGCTAATCTTGCTAATGGGGTTATTTTAAAGTAACCTGGGAAACTCTCCTTGAAGATGAGTTAATCTCATGATGCCGAACAAGTAACCACAGTGTCTAGAGAATAGAATAAAGATCAAGGTGGCGAGGAAGGGAATAGAAGGCGAAATGAGAATAAAGGCTAGCTAGTGTCTTTTACTGTGTTACATTAACAGGGGTGAGTGGTTGTTTGTAGATCCATTTAGTAGAAAGCATCTAGGTTTCTGGAAATTGAGGCTTAGGCTTGGGAAGGGCCTTTTGATTTGTTGGAACTTGGAGAAGAAGTTGGACGTGATTTTTTTTTTTTGTTTTGTTCCTTTGTTGTTTTGTTTCCTTCGTTCCATTGCGTGGTTCTTGACTCACTGGTCAGCTTTCTTCTTACTTAATGAAATTCTTATATAACATCATGAAAGGTACATCTTTTCTGCTGCAGATCCCGGTTTTGGTATATCATGCTTGGGGAAAGTGAATGTGGTTTATGAAAATGATCGAGATTTGATGATCCGCTTCTATAAATTTATTGCAAAGTAAGAACTCTCTGTCTCGTCTTTCTAGCATGCTTATGCTATTAATCTTCATAGCATGCATTCTATTTCTGTGTTGTCTCCCATGCAGCAGAGCCTCTTTTTCATGAAAAGCAGGCCATCTTATCGCTAATATCTAACATCAGTATCTTGAACATTATATGTCCTTGACCAACTGTTTAATGAACATTTGATTTACTTTGCCATTTTGCTTAAAGTTTCTTCACTGGTATTGGGATTTTGAAGGATATTATTTATTGGTACGAAAGAAAGACAACTAACTGAGAATGCAGGGTGATATTTGATACCACAAGTTTAATTTACTTTTATATCCATGAAGTTGGATGGGATGATCAATGATCAAATGCTGACTCTTTCAAATTCCTTTCAGTTAAAAAAAAAAGATTATTTATAATACAGTATATTTTGCTACAAACTATATATGCACATTTCATTGAGTAAACCCGAACCCAGCCCGACCCGAGCCCGAAAATATTTTAGGTGGGTTGGGACGGTTTGGATGAGCATTTAGAGATAAAAGCTCAAACTGGCACACGAACAGGTCTAGTTGTGACTTGAGGATCTTCCAGGTGGAGTGGATCCTTGTTAATTCTCATACGGTCTGAAGGCTATATTGGACATTGATAATATTCCATTTAATCAGAATTCCTGCTCATATTCCATTTAATCGGTATCGGCAGTTAAAATACAGGACAGGTCTCTAGGCATGTGCTTAACTACCAGGCAGTTGTGCTTTCGTAGCAGGATTGCTTTAGCACGAGTTCAATTTGCTGTCTGCCGTAAGAATAGTTTAACATTTCATTGTGAGCTTATATTGTTGGCAATGTTTATCATTATGTTTGATGGTGTCACTGAGTTATAGTTCACAGATGCAAGTGAAATGTTATCATATTGACAATGTTTTATTGTCGTTTACTCTGTGATTGATAATGTGGGTTTTGGTTTTCGAATAGTTCATCTGATATCTGACGCTTGATATTCTATCAAATGGCAGTGAGGAAATGGTATGTGATGAAGCTGAGCTTGGACTGGACGAGTTCGCTGAAAAAATGCAAACCCAAACAAATTTACAGGAACAGGTACGTGCTATCTAATTGCACTACAGTCTGATTTTAATTGATGTGGCTGTTAACCAATTTGACATTATTTTTCATTAAAGCAATTGGAGATGCTGAAACACATGCGTGAATTTCACTTGGATGACCAATCTGCAATTCTCGAAGAGGTACGTGCAGCTTATAATAATTTACAAGCGCCATACATATTTAAAGCTTTGTTTTAACAACAATGGAAGCAGTTGACAAATCAAACAGTGGTGTTGTTGTTCAGTTGCATCAGCAGATGGAAAGTGCGAATTTTGTTGCTGAGGCATCAATTTTGTCAGCAGAACAGATTCAGGAAATTGTTGGAAGGAGGGTTTCACCATTTGTGATGGGCAGCTGAAATCACAATTAAATCTGCGAATGCTGCACGCAACCCACTTACTTTGCTCTAAACTCTAAATTCTATCTTTCTGCTTTTTAATGTACTCTTGTTGATCTTTCGACGTTAAAATAGCATCTTCTCTGCCTATCCCATCCCATTGTACAACTCTAAAGTTTAAATGGTCCCTAGCTAGTTTATGATGTTGGATGGGCTTAGGAACATACTAGTCCATATGTAATTTGCTACCTACATAATAACTTTGGGTTAGGGGCAAATAATGAAGCAGTACATCATGGATAGTCGATGGTCTAAAATAAATTTATTTCTATTTCATAGTTGTAAATCTGTCTTGTCTTTATTTCTATAAATTAGTAAAAGCTTGAAGTTAGCAAACAAAGTTGAGATGGCCGAGTTGGTCTAAGGCGCCAGATTAAGGTTCTGGTCCGAAAGGGCGTGGGTTCAAATCCCACTCTCAACATCTATTTTCGTTTTTCTTTTGTTTTTTTACCTTTTCCTCTTAATTCTTCATCAGCCACTGCTGCATCACTACAAGATTTCTTCTGCCGGTGCTACGTAGTCCATCGACTCCATTTTCCACTAGCTCAAATTCCAAAATGCTTACTTCAAAATGCGTTTTGATTCTACTTTGTGGTCTATAATTTATACACCAAACCATTATATACAAGCAGTTGGTCAACAATTCCAAACCTATGTTAATAGGTTCATATGGGTTTGTAAAGTAGCAACAGTATTTACGGTTAAAATCTGTTTACACCACACATTAGTAAAATGATAACAAAAATTTTAACAAAATTTTGAATACAAATTGCTGACATTTGTATTAAGCAAGGATGGTATCTCAAAATGCCAAAGTCTGCCCTCACTCTTCACCAAATACTTCATACACAAAAATTCCTCAGCATAAATCCTCTCCACCCTTCTATTCACATCATGCAAGAAAACATGAGTCGGACCAAGCCGCGTCCTAGCACGCGCCATGACACCCGCTGAGTAGATCGCCGCCATCCTCCCTGGAGCCCCTAAAAAGTATCCTCGAGGGGCATCAATCATTATAACATCCCATTCGTTATCATACACTTCATCGGGTAACGTACTCAATGCTAACTTGCACAGTATGTTACCCTTCAGCGGAAAGTTCGACGGCTTGCAATACCTTTCTCGCTTATAAGACAACAAAAGCTCGTCTGCATCACTGAGCCGCGTCCTATACTTTACAACATGAGCTCGTAGGGTAGGGACACGTCGGAGAATTTGTTGGACCCATCGGGGATCTTCCTCGAGGAATATTGTGTTGCCACGTGGATTTAGCGAGGTCCACATTAGGGAATCGTGGCCCAATCCGAAGACTAAAAAGTTGCATGGTGCGATAGAATTTAGAATGTTAAATGTAAGCCTGATTTCGGCGCGCGATTGTTGTGGGACTATTCGCGTGGTGGCGTAGTGGAGGATGGCTTGGAGCTGGGTGGGAGTGGCAGTGTTTTCCACGGCGGTGGGTTTGGCTGTGAGCGGGGATAAGGAAGAGTTGGACCGTAATATTGTAAAGGCGGTGGTTAGTATTAGAGCAAAAGTAATAGCAAGGATCCTATATGGTTTTTCCGGCAAGAATTGGCAGTAATTATTTCTCGTAGGATGAATTTTTGTTTCTTTCTCCATTTGCTATTCCAATATGAGAATTTTGTTTCTATGTATATATCCAATTTCAAAGTAATAAGATATATGTGGGATGGATATGAAAAATGTAGAGATTAGAAAAACGGGGAGAGATGCATATGTCTTGAGAGTTGTTTATAATATTATCAAGTTTTTTTGTGGATAGATGAATTGTTGTTATCTTGAGAGTTAATGCATATCCAAATGAAAGCTGTAGGCTTTCTTCTTTCCATGTCAGTGATTTTTCTACAGCCTAAGTTTTACCTTAATTATAACCATCGTAAAAAGAGTAGAATTATATTTTGCAATACTAAATGAACTTGAATAAACTTACTTTCATCATAAATTGGGATGTAAAGTTTGAAAATAATCAGGTGACAATCCATTTATATGGTTGGTGACATAGAGGACAGCTCTTGAGGCATGTCTGGTAGCTCTGCTTTCGTTGTAGGATTGCTTGATCTGTAGATTTAGATCAATTGGATATCTGCTGCAAGAACATTTTAATTTGTTATTATGAGCTTATAATTATATGTGCCAATCGTCATTTCTATGTTTGATGGTCACCGAGTTTGGTTTTTTTATTATTATTTTTCATTACAGCAATTGGAGATGCTAAAGCGCACACACCATTTCTCGAAAAGGTACATGCGTGATTTATATGTTATTTGTACACGTGTAGTTTATATATATATATATATATATATATATATATATATATATATATGTTTTAAAGTGATTCTTTATATTACTGCTTGTGCATAAATTGATGGCACTATTAACATATTCCTGGATAATTTTTGGTCTAAGAGGACGAGGAGTGCTGTTTGATTTGTGTACTGGCTCCATTGCTGTTCAGTTGCATCAGCTAATGGAAGGTGCCAATTTTACAGCTGAGGAATCAGTTTTACAGGATTTGGCTACTCTATATCAACCATCCATTGAGTTTTAATGGTTGAAATTTATTTAGTTGTTGACCCTACAAATAACTAAAAATTAGATCTAAACCATTAAGACTCAATGGATGTTGAGATAACTTCACCAAATCCTAAAAATCCAAATCCAAGCATTTTATATCAATCGTTTCATAAATGCGTCAAGTTTTATTTATGTATGTTACTAAGATACATTTTCAACAAAATTTAGAGTACTGAACGCTAATTTGCAAAGGATGGTGTTTCAAAATGCCAAAGCTTTCGAAAATCTTGTTTGGTTCATGGTTTTCTCATGGTACAATATGGTTCTAAACTAGATTCTTTAGTTTGGTTGTATGATTTTTTTTATAGTACAGTTCTCTCATAGTTTTTTCATGGTTCAAAGAACCATGAAAATAGAATCACGGATTTGATGGTTCTCCATGATTCTCTTGTAAATCAAACTAAAATTTTAAAAAACTATATCATACTATACTTTCTATTAAAACACAAACTTTTAGAAACAGTAACACCATACTTTAATGAACTATGGATCCAAACAAAGCCTATCCAAATACTTCATACACAAAAATTCCTCGGCATAAATTCTCTCCACCCTTGTATTCACATCATGCAAGAAAACATGAGTCGGACCAAGCCTCGTCCTAGCACGCGCCATGACACCTCTCCTTATTAATAAATCCAGTTAAGTAGTATTTTTCTGAGAATAATTATTTACTGTTAT
>CAOJBI010138137.1:0-12844 GCA_948277035.1 Euphorbia corollata
AAAATAGTTATTTTGAAGTCTTATCAATAGTTTAGTAGCTAATTACAAACTATCAATGAACTGAAATTAATTAATATTTTTAATTTCTGTTCTTTCCTGAACTTCAAATTCATGCACCTAAATTATATTTTGAAAGAGAAAAATATTATGGTTTCAAGCGTGCCTAGAGCATGGTGTATTTAGGCGCTCACCTTTTGCATGTGAGGAGCCTGGCAAGCGATGAGTCTGGAGCCTTGCGCTCCCTAGCCTAAGGTGCGCCTTTGATCTTTATTTTATTGTTAAATTTATAGTTTTGTTCCTATTCAGATTTGTCCTTAGCTCATATATCTCATATATTTTATGTTCATCATTTATGCAAGGTCAAATATATAGTTTGCCCTCTCAACTTGTCACGTTTTGCCGTCCCCAACTTTAAAAAGTCTACGCTTACCCTTCAAACTTGACAAAAATGCACTCGACAACCCTCCCCTGCCACGTGTCACCTTGTGGTTGGTTTGACATTTTATATATGTCAGATTTTTTATCCAACCAGAATGTGACACGTGACTTCGAGGAGCTGTTGAGTGCATTTTTACCAAGTTTTGGGCTTAGTGGAGACTTTTTAAAGTTGATGGCGGTAAAAGTGGAAAGTTAACAAGTTGAGGGGGCCAAATATGTATTTGGCTTTATTTAAATAGTGTATACTGAAAAGATAAAAGTGTGGATGAAGGGCAATAGAGAGATCAAATTGTTACCACAGAGAAGGACATGAAGCAGCGTGTGAATATTCAGATACATTATACATGCTCATTTTTGGCGTTGCTCAAATCATTCTCTCTCAGATTCCAGATTTTCACGAAATGCAATGGCTGTCGATTTTTGCTGCTATCATGTCCTTTGCCTACTCCTCCATTGGATTCGGCCTTGGAGTTGCACAAGTCTTGGGTATGTAAATCAGTATACATGCTTGGCAAATGCTCCCATTCATCATGTTTCAGAAACTAAACTGACGTTATTTTTGGATATTTCACAGAGAATGGCTATGTTATGGGTAGCATTACAGGAGTTTCAGCATCTAGCACATCAGATAAAGTATGGAATATATCTCAAGCACTTGGAGATATTGCATTTGCATATCCATATTCTCTCATTCTTCTTGAGATTCAGGTTATTTAATTTTCCGAATTTGGTTCAAATAATTAATAATACTATTCATTTACTTATAATGTCATGTCATTTATTTAAACACATCTGTTACAGGACACTTTAAAATCGCCACCACCAGAAAACAAGACAATGAAGAAAGCATCAACAATAGCTCTTATTGTGACCACATTTTTCTATCTATGCTGTGGAGGGTTCGGATATGGAGCTTTCGGCCAAGATACTCCCGGGAATCTCTTGACAGGTTTCGGATTTTACGAGCCTTACTGGCTTATTGATTTCGCTAATGTTTGTATCGTGTTGCATCTCCTCGGAGGCTATCAGGTATTATACATTCACTTCAACCTTTTTTTCTATTATCAGCTTAAACTTTTGGTTTGAAGGTATAGTTTATTTTGTGTTTCGTAGGTTTATAGCCAGCCAGTGTTTGCGACTATTGAGAAATGGTGTGCACAGAAGTATCCAGAAAGCGGCTTTATAAACAACGAATACAGCTTAAAACTCCCGATGTTGCCAGCATTCAGATTGAACTATTTCAGGTTGTGTTTCAGAAGTGGTTATGTGGTGTCAACTACCGCGATTTCAATGGTATTTCCATACTTCAACCAGGTGATAGGATTGTTGGGGGCCTTGAATTTCTGGCCGTTGTCAATATATTTTCCGGTTAGAATGTACATGAAGCAGAGGAATATCGAGGCTTGGACACTTCAATGGGTTATGCTTCAAGCTTTTAGTATTGCTGTGTTCTGTGTGGCTGCTTTTGCTTTGGTTGGATCAGTTGAAGGGGTTATAAGTGCAAAATTAAGCTGATTCTTTTTTCAGAAGAGGAAATTTTTGTTTGTTTAAAAGCTTTACATGTAGCTATTGTTTGCATACTGAAAACATTCATAGCCATAATATAGTCCCATCGCTGTTTTTCCTACTTGAAACTCACTTGAGTGCTAGTTAGAGCAGCTGCGTGTTGATCGGGACAGATTAAGATGGTGCAACTAAGATTAATTGGCAAAAAGCGTAATCGTGCACATAAAAATACGACGTAAAAGATGAACGAATATGCAACAACCGAGAAAGAAGGATTGAACTGGTAATAGTTTATAGTAAGTGGATCACATTCATAAGGGTAAAATGATGTGTATGTATGGCAGTTTGGTGTGCGGTGCAGGTACGGAATACAGATTATGGAATGCTACAAAACATTATTTATTGTATTGTTTTAAAAGCAAATTGTGTACGGACAAAGGTACAACAGAAAATAACAAGTAGAATTAGTTAATACTTGAAACATGAATACGTACGTGCAACAGAGAAAGTTTGTCAGAACCGTGTGCCTCGAGGTCGACGTCCTAAGAGAACATGTATCTTTTCGGAAAAACAGACAGAAAACAGTTTTGGTACCGCAAAAAGCAACGTGAAACACGCCTTACTATGTTGTGATACAAGAGGAGTCAACAGGAGAAGAGTTGACCAGGTGTCTTGGGGGTGAGCTAACTGCAAAACCTCTCTCTCACACGCTCAACAGCGTTGAATTCTTTAATAAACTCATGCACCTTTTATGTCTTTATTCTCTTATATAACTATTCTCCTTTCTTCATTTCTTTTCTCACTTCTCTTTTTCTTTATTTTCCCTTTTACCCATTTCCTATCCGTTTCCCTGCCTTTGTTTTCTCATTTCCTTCATTTTTTACTACATTTGTTCCTCATTAATAATAATAATAATGGGCAGGATTCCCTGTTGCGAGAAGGATAATGTCAAAAGAGGACAATGGACACCTGAAGAAGACAACAAGCTCTCTTCCTATATCGCCCAACACGGTACCCGCAACTGGCGTCTCATCCCCAAGAATGCTGGTTCGTGTCTTCTCTACATTTCCCTTGTATTGCTAATCATCATTACCTTACCTTTCTTTCTTTTTTCCCTGATTACATTACATTACAGGTCTCCAAAGATGTGGGAAGAGCTGCAGGCTCAGGTGGACTAACTATCTTCGCCCTGACCTCAAGCATGGCCAATTCTCCGACGCGGAAGAACAAACCATTGTTAAGCTTCACTCTGTTGTCGGCAACCGGTATATATGTCTACCCCCTGCTATACCATTTCAACATACTCCACATAACGACTATGAATATTTCCTCTTTCATTTTATAATTTTTGCCAGATGGTCATTGATAGCAGCGCAACTTCCAGGCCGAACTGACAACGATGTTAAGAACCACTGGAACACTAAACTGAAGAAGAAACTTTCAGGCATGGGCATCGACCCCGTCACCCACAAGCCCTTCTCCCATCTCATGGCAGAGATCGCCACCACACTAGCACCGCCACAGGTGGCCCATCTCGCTGAAGCGGCACTCGGCTGCTTCAAGGACGAAATGCTTCACCTTCTCACCAAAAAGCGCATTGACTTCCAGCTGCAACAGCCGAACTCGAATTCAGTACAGGTGAACACTTCGTCACCTTACAATATTGTCAGTAATCATCACGAGGATGACGATACAATCGAGAAAATCAAGCTCGGATTATCGAGAGCTATGCAAGAACCTGGAATGCTTCCCCCTAACAAGACCTGGGACTCCATTGGAGCTACCTCTAAACATTTTGGAGGAGAATGCAGTGGTTTCCCTACATCAATTTCGGGTTTCCAGTGCAGCCCATCTTCTTTTGGCAATGAAGGGGGGGCCGTGTCACCTTGGAACCAGAGTATGTGCACTGGAAGCACATGCACAGCTGGCGATCATCACTTGCATGAGAAGATAGAGGATGAAAATGACGAAGATTCTGAAGGCGGGAAAGAGATGAGGAACAGTTCAAGCATGTTCAATACCGACTGTGTGCTATGGGATTTGCCGTCTGATGATTTAATGAATCCTATAGTTTAAAAACGTTTTTACACAAAATAGGAGGCAAGAATAGCTTATTCACAATAATAAAACTATCTCCTGGGAATTTTATAAATGTAGCTAATGTAAATAAAGCAACATCATCAAGAGAATTACAATATTTCCCTCTATTCTTCCACTAATTTCTTTGGTTATTCCACTCATTGACTTCCTATAATACATTTTATCCCTCTAAAAGAGTAACACTACATATCAAGCAAAATATGATGATGAGGAGGATGTATCGGCCAGAACCTGCAAAGGCCAAAGTTCTTATTATACATGAGAATCTATCAAAATTTTCAATATGATCTAAAGCTCAAACTTTTAACATCAATGCTACCTACCTCTAGTTGTTCTTCAGTAAAAAGATCCTTCTGGAAATTCCATGTATCTGCATGAGTCCGCCTGAACTCAGCTACAGCCTTTGTAACTGTCGATTTTACTGGTGAAGGCTCCCCTCCAAAACGAGCCAGTAAAGTAACATGCTCAGGCAACCACCTGAAAGGAAATGAATTATTGTGCAAAATGCCCAGAAAACAAATACCATACAGCAATCCAAAAACATTAAGTCCTGATTAGTTTAATCGGTTTAATTCTTCAGAAAGCAACAAACAAAGTTTGCATTCATAGTATGACTTCAGCGTCTGATAAAATGCTAAATTTAGAAACTTGCATAGCTTAAGAGTTCTATTTGAAAGATGTAATATATTCTCTTAAAAGAATTTAGTCTCAGCAAGTAAAACAAAAAATACATGCATTTGTAAGCAAATCCAGCCAATCCACACAGCACATTTTGTTTTCTTGCCTAATTGTTTACAGATAATACAATAGTGTGATGACGGGATTTGAAACTTCCATTCCCATGTAGTATAATCCAAAAAAGCTATTTTAAATCTGGAAGAATTGGAGCGCATAGAAAAAACTTCAATTTATCGCTCCCCCTTGCAATTTTTGGATTTGTCTTCATTTATCAATGTCTTAACATGTGGGTATTGTACAAATTATTTCCCTCCAAACCAGAACCTCTTTAATCTTCCATCTAGCATTGTTCTAAATCAAATATACAGCATATGATAACTTGCTTAAATTTTCATATGTACTGTCGAAATTGTGGAATATCTATTTCCTTCATTTGACTAATTGACTTAACAATAGAAACATTCCCTCTATTTCCAAACACTACGTAATTTAACCACTCATCTTCCATCTTTCCCAATTTCACCCCCCACCAAAAATACCATAAATAGCTGAAAATTCATCATATTGGCAATAGCTAACACCTAATCTCAAAATGCACTTACCTGGGCATATCATATGGCACAGATAATACTGAAGCAGCCAAGGCAAGCACAGCACCGTGAACAGATGCTATAGATTGACCAGTTTTTTTATTCCTGCAATTAGGTATAAAATTGGTGTTCAATAAAACGCACACCAAATTATACAAAGACTAGCAGCACGCGGAACAGAATTGATAATCCTATGCAGAAAAGAAATGGAGACAACAATAGCAAAAGCACTCAACGTCATAGACTTTCAGCCATAGGGTAACCATTTCCCATCTAACACAATGCAATTGCACTATCAATAGGTAGATGAAAAGACACGGATTAGTCAGACAACCAACCTTTGTTTTCTCGTCTTCTGGATGGTGTTAGCTTCTGCATAAGCTCTTTCACGGAAATCTCTGGCAAGATCTTCATCCCCTCCCTTCATTAGACCTGCTAGAACTGCCGCAGCATGCTCTCTAACCTGAGCAAGAAGAAATATACAGAAAATTAGAAAAGAAAAAAATGAATACGACTGAAAGAAATCCAATCTCAGATTTTGCATGTTGATGTCTATCGCAAAACCCATGAAGCAGATACGTTTGAACTCCATGCTAATTTTACTTTTACAGAATAGTCAAACTTCTATCTGGCATGATGCCATAAGTAAGTCATTGAATCAAAACTATTTCAAAATACTGAAAAGGCATTAAATCTACTAACATCCATTACTCATCAATTCAATTTTAGCCAAGAACTTGCCTCTACTTGATTGTCTCTCAGTAAATTCTCAACAGTTCTCCAAATTTGTTGTTTCTCTTCCTTTGAAAGAATAAAAGTGTGCCTGTTCAAGTTAAAATCGCAACTCAATTCAAATAAGCACAAATCACATCGTAAGACAGCAAGCTTGATTTCATTTCAATGAAAACCTCAACCGCACAGAGCCAAAAGTAAGCCGTGAAATGAACCAATAAGATCATAAACACTATGTAATAATATGTGTATTATAGCATGACATGTGTTGTATAATATTAACTAAATTGAAGAAACTGATAGTTAAAATGTAATTAAAAAATTGAACAGGTGTATCCAAATAAAATTCTAATGCCATTAAAACAAGTGATGCACAAGAAAGCCATTTGAAATGTGTCATACCTATACATGAAAGTACGCAGATACGTCAGAGTAGCAGATCTAGTCCGCCAGTTAGAATCACTGGCCAAAGAAAGAATCACTGAAATGAGACTCTGAAGATGAGGTTTCCAAAAAATCCTCCATTTTAACAATTCAAAAGAGGCCTTGGCAAGGGTTGACAAATCTTTATTTGATGTTTCCTTCAATAAATAATAATATTCATCAGATAAAGATTTGTACTAATATAACTGATAATAAGAAACCAACATGTTAGCTCACTTCATAATGTTTTACGGTTTAATATTTGAGAAATAGATACGCATACCAGATATTCAATATGCAAATATGAATTACAAGAGCAGTCATAGCATGAAGGAATATACAATTGATGAGCTAATCTCAAAGAAAAACATTCAAATCAAACTGGAAGACAATGAAAATCAACTGGAAGACGACCAAAATCAGGCAAATCATACTAACAGAAAAATGCAGCAATACCTGCAATGAAATCACCGGATAGAGAAATCCCACAATAACATCCAGCAAATAGGATGATCTTCCAGATTTCAATGTTGAGATGATAAAATGAAATAGCTATACGAAAAGCAACAAAAAATTAAATTTATGCGCTAAAGAATCAGATGATTTACAATTCAATAAGATGAAAACATAGTACCGTTTCCATCCATTTTACATCATCTTGCACATCCCCATTCAAAGACCCATTTTGAGGAACTGTTGATGCTGGTATCATCTCCAAACTGTCTGAAGGACTAGTCTTTTGAATATTTATGACCAACTCAGATGCTCGTTCTGTCAGAAGCAGATAACATTGTTCTTCTCTCAATTGGTAATCAGTGTAAGCATTTTCTCCAGTCGAATTATTAACAAATGCTGAATAAAGGCGAATGTTGGAGCATAAAATAGACATGGTAACGCCTATGGCTTCCCTGACCTGTCGCAATACAGCATGTCAATCAAACAAATACAGCATTGCAACTTTCCTCGAAATGAAAGTAAGATTGCGTATATAAATTAGGATGCTTACTTGGGCTGACGAGTGGCACATATTAGCCAGCAACTCAGTTAGAAGTTTACTGTGGAGCTGTATCTCTGGCAGTGGCATTTTATGTGGTGACATTTCTAGAAGTGCAGCTGAAAGAAAAGTGTACCGCTTTGCAATTATAGTAGTAGTTACAGATGAAGGTAAGGGCGTGATCAAGCACTCCAAGATTTGTTGCCTCAGAAGAGGAATTCTCGTACCATATTTTCCTTTTCCTGTAACAGCATAACGTATGCAAGCTGCCCACTCAGGTACAGATTCCACTGACTGCGAAAGAATGATACTCTGTAACTGAACCTTCATCCAACTGTCCCATGCTTCTAAGAGGCCATTAACATCCGAATGCAGCACTCCAGCTAATGCTTCAGCAGCAACACACTGTTTGGACCTTTCCTTCGCATTAACAAACTCCTCCAATGTACTTTTAAGTGCAAGTAAAACAGGCATGCCACATTCTTGTATTAGTCGCTTAAAGATTCTTGCAAAATGAGGGTAAAAAGTATCGTTTCCCAGTAAAGAAATCCAACTAGGAGTGCGTGGCCAAGACGCTGTAAAGTCGAAATAGAAACGGGTGATAGATTTGTCTGCAAGGCTTTGAATAGAAGAATTTCCATGACTTCCTCTAGATGTGCTTTCGTTATCAGTGATTATATGAACATGAGAAAGACTATTCAAAGTCTCAGAAAAGAATCCATTTTCCTGGAAAATATCACTTAATACCCCTTCAAGAGATGACTTGGTATTTGATGACAGCTCCCCAGAGACTCCTGGTTGATTTTCATCTGAGACCTTATAAGGTGATTCATTTAGTAGTGTATTGAGAGCTGATATTGCAAGTATCCTTGTCTGAGGAAGTTGACTTTTCAAATTTTTGAGGAAGTGACCTGAAAAGACATGATTCAAAAAATTTGGAAAAAAAAATAGTTTCAATTATTAATGGAATGAGTATATAGAAAGCAAGCAAAAAGGCCAATCTGGATCCAAAACAAAAATATCTAACCAGCAGTTTCTCTCAGAATTTTCAAAGAGAAGTTCTGATCATTTCTGGATGTCATAGCCAACAAAAGCAGGACCCTGTTAGCCATCAGGTTATACCTAATAAGGAAATGTAGCAGGTAAAATGTTAGACAATATCCAAGGCCATACATGCATAAATCGAAAAATTCTGCATATGCTTCCAGTCTCACTTTAACTCCATTTGTTCATTAAAAGGTAAAATCTCAACAACATAAGCATTGTTTACAGATCCAACAAATTCATCAGCCTTTCCCGAAATTCATCAGTAAGGAACTTTTTAACAAGCTCAAAAATTAATAGATAAGCATTTGGACATATACCGCCAGTGCAAGTCACTAGAACCAAAACTCATAGATCCAATCTGAGAAACCAATTCAGCTAAATCAGGTCCATCTACGTGACTGTCTGCTGCCTTGAAAAAGGATCTAGACACTCCAGAGAAGTGGATGTTGTACTTGACAAAAAGCTGTTGAATTGAAAAACTTAATAAACAACAAGAAATTCACACGTAAAACATACAACTCAAAAAACATGAAAACATTACATCATTAATTGCTTTCTGACATTTTAGCGATTCGTGATGTGAGCTACATAGTAGGGAAAAGGAAAATGAGTGTCGAACATAAAAGAAATTATTGTCAAAATATTAGAAAAAAGAGATAAGGTTTCAACGGTAACCTTGAAAGAATCCCAAGAAGAAATGAAGATAACGCTTCTATATCCTGAATGAAAAAGCTAAGCATCAGGAGAAAAAATATTTCTAAGGAGTTGGTATCAACCAATTTAGGTAAGAAAAGTACTGTTGTCAAATGCTTAAGAATTGTTTGTGTAGAAAGGATTGCACAAGAACCCAGGACAGCATATTCCGGTGAGCAATTTCTTAAGTTTCCAGCAAGAGAAAGAACACACTCTGAAATCATAGATGGCCATCTTTTAATCATCTTCAGCAGTGATTTTCCAGCAAGTCTGTTCAAAATGTCGGCATTGCATATCAGATAACAATGCACCATTTACTAGGTAATTTGAAATAGACAAAATAAATTGAAAATTATAAATCAAGTTGAACTAAAAACAAACCAACAGTCCAACACCATAGAGCTGTGCAATTCATAGATATGGAAGTTATGCTAAAGCCAATGTAAAATGCTTACTAAAAAAACAAGTCGCAGCTTGTTAATCAAGTCTAACAAAGCCGCGCCCCTACCCTCCTCCACCCCAATAGTGAGCGAGAATGGGAACTTTAAGCAGAATGAGTTAATAAGAGATCTAAAAGACTTACACACGGACAGTTTCATAGCTATGCAAAGAGAGGCCAAGTAGATCTTTCATTAAAAGATTTGCATGGTCTGATGGAGAGAAATTCCCACTTGTGCGATACAGGTGATAGGATGACTGTGATGATCTCCATGTGCTATGCATATAAGTCTTGTCAATAAGAGCCCACCTTGGCCTGAAAAATTAAGGATTGATTCAATGTCTGAGTTCCACTAATTCATTGCACAATAGAAGTAATAATATAGGAAAATCTAACTATACAATATTGACCCTCACCTTTTCTTTCCTTTAGAATGAGATGATACAATGAAATTTATTGGAGGCTCTATGATTGCTGCAGATTCCAACTTCCAAGCCTGTCTGTGATTTGACCACTCATCATACTCCAAACTCCCTATTAGAATAGCGGATGTCAAAACTGGCTCATGGAAAAAGTTGCTATATATATTACAAAAAAAGTCTCATGAACTTAAGTCTCCAGATGCATTATCTCACCGTAATTGCCTAAGGCATCCATTATACGGACAATTAGTATCAATAAAATGCTATCATCTGATTTTTCCTCTAATAGATACCTGCCAAGGTTAAAAAAAATATTAAGAAACACAGCACCTTCAATAGGCAAAAGGAAATGAAAATGAGTCCTGAAAATTGAATATTACTTGCAAGCAGTATGAATAACTGTTGCAGCCTTTTCACGCAGTTCAATGCTGCCAACAGTTGAACCTGTTGCTCCAGCTATGAAGAAAGAACCAAGATTCTGGTCTTTGGCAATTCCGTTCTTTAAGGATGGGCTGAAATCAGGTAAGCAAGATAAAACACCTTGCAGGGAAGAATCAATACGCAGAAGAGTCACTTTCAAGTGTTCTTTTTCATTTCCTGCTATGATGTCAACTGATTAGCAATATGAGACAAACAAACAAAACTGAAACAAATATTCCAGGATTCCTAATATAGTGCAATGATAAACTAAGGCATATGCAACGGTTATAGTGCCATTGACATATGTTGAATAAGCACTTTTCAGGATATATTATGGTACCCTGAAGAAAATTTGAGAGCAGTATATTCAAGGCTATATTTCATAAATAGACATATCACAACAACAAAAGCTATTCAAAATGTTCAAAAAGCGGTTTACAAGGATACATTTCATAAACACACAGATACGCAAATACATAAACCATTCCAAATAAAACTAAAATACGTGCACATCATAAGAAGATACACTGTAGGAAGATTTAATCAGCATTACCGGGATCAGAGTGGATCTTGTTTTGGCATATTCTCAGTAGATCATCAAGAGCTGATTCGAAATGAAGGTTCAAAAGTTCATTTGCAAACTGAATTTCTTCATGAATTGGAACATGCCACTTTGGGGCCATCAATTCTCCATCACTGTTATAATCCTTTGTGCTAATCCAATCTTCTAAAGCCGCAGAAGCAGGATGGTGCAACATACACCTAGGGAACCAAATGCAACACTTTCAAATAGTGAAATGGAGTTAGAAAATCTTCTAATTGAGTAAAAAAGGGCTTACTTGTACTGATCAATAGGATAATAAAGAACCAAGCTTCCAAGAAGTGACCGAAGAAGATGGTCACCAGCTCCATTAACCTGTCACATATAAGAGATTCCAGCATATTAAACATGATAAAATCATATATTAAGCAAATAGTGTGGTAGAAATATCCAACTAATATTGTGAAATGAATACACAATATCTTTGTATTGAAAGTCAAACTGCAACCTTCCATGAGGGAGATTCAAAAGCAGATAAAATAGCTTCCTTGAATTGTTCCTTGTAGCGAAGAAGTGCAGCACCTCCATAGCTGATGGTAACTGAGAGTATTTTTAATTGATAATCAATTGATGTTTCAAGAGCAGGAGAAAGTGTTGGTTTTTCCTGAAAAGTGATCAAATTTTCAAATTAAGAATCTTGGAGTGAGATAATAGCACAAGGAAAATGCAATTACGAAAGCAAAACCTTAGTTGCAAACGAGGCTTCAGAATTTCTTCTTCCTCCAAACCCAGTTTCAGGAGTTCCTTTTAAAGAAGATAAAACAGTAGACAAAATTGGCTCAACAAGGAAAGTGACTGCCTCATCTGGATTCGTATGAATGCATGCACAACAAAGCAGTCCAACTTCTGCTATTGCTCCAGGAAGAATATTTGCCCTAACAAACTTTGAAATTTTCTTCAAAGCCTAAAACACAGAAAAATTAACAAGTTCGTCTATCTACAAAATAAGGTGTAAGTTGATTTTTCATTTTCAAGATTACAACAAAACCTGATTGTATAATGATTTTGATAGCCTGCCAAGCAAGATTTCAAGCATACAATAATAATATGGACCATCCTCGACCAGAAAAGTGCCAGATGTTGCTGATGAAGTTAAGCCTTCATTCCTATCATACATGTAACTTATTATTCTGACCTTTAAGAGGAAACTTCGGTCAACAACAGAAAATTAAAAGACAACATGAAGCAGAATGCTATTACTTACAGAACATTACTGGATTCCAAGTGTTGAAGTAATGAAAATAGTCGACAGAAAAATTCATCCAGCCACTCAGCAAAGCAGATCATTGACATGAATGACAGATCATTATTCTCATCATCCAAAGTAGCGATCTGTTGGCATACATAAATAGAGAAACAGGGTTAATGGATTATTAACATATGAGATAATTTTTTGGCAATTATCCAAGTCTTTAAGTTCAAAACATACATTTGAAAATATGGAACCAATCAACTGCATGGTTGCTAAGGTTTTGGGAGGATCATTGGCATCCATTCCTAACAACGCATTAGATAATGATATCATCAGAAGTTTAAGGAATGCATCTTCACCACCATCAAGATAGTCATCTTTTGCGGAAGTTGATAGGGATGTGAGAAATAGCGAACGCCCAGCAAATGCTACAGACGTGACAGCTGTCTTCAACTGGTGGGTGGCAGTCATCTGACTAGATGAAAACATTGTTGACAGCAAGTTAATGTGATGAAAGAAACAGAAATAAATGAAGCAATTCATTCCATTACGCATGCTCTCCTTAATAA
>CAOJBI010138966.1:0-13489 GCA_948277035.1 Euphorbia corollata
CCTTAAACTTTGAAAAGATCCCTGTAGCTCCCTCAACTTGGTAAAAGTGCACCAGTTGTCCTGAAGGCCACATCAGCTTCTAGTTGGTTTGACTTTTCAAAGTTATCATTTTTTTTATTTTTTTCTCTAATCAGAAGCTGACACGCGGCATTGAGGGGACAAATTGGTACATTTTTGCAAAGTTGAGGAGTTACGGGAACATTTTCAAAGCTTAGGGGGCAGTAGGTGAAACGAGACAAGTTAAGGAAGCTGGTTATGCATTTGGCCTATCAAAAATAATTAAAGCAGTTGTTTAAAGACTTCTCAAACCACCCTTTAATCTTACTTAAATGTTATGTGCATTAGAACTAAAATTTGTTGGTGATGTTGGGTTATCTCACACCGAAAATAACCAAGAAATAAAAATGATATATAAGTGATGTAGATTGAGTATTGACACAAACTAATTGGTGTTGCGTTAGATGAGCTCAGTTCCACTTGTATGCTCAATCTGTCGAGCCTAACACTCTCTATGTCCATATATTCTTTACATGGAATGAAGAAGATAAAGGAGCTTTATTTGGTTATGACATGAAGCTGTGATCCTAGAGGTCACATGTTCGAGTCCGCATTCGGGTGGGGTGGGATAATGTTTTTCTTTGTTATTATTGTAAGCCCAATGAGGTAACTTTTTTTATTAAAAAAGAGCTTCATATGCTTGGGCACCTTATCCTGTCACTGGATACTATAGCCAGCTAATCAAGCGATGGAGATTGATCGACTAAGTTTCGTGAAATGCTTTTAAATCACAAGGTTAAACCAAACTAACTGATACTCACTACTTCACCAGTATTTTATATGACCTCATTTTGTTTATCTACGTGTTTGGCAGTGTTTTCTTCAATGGTTATCATATATATGATTTACTAGTTTTCATAGTAAAAAAGAGAGTCTTGGAGATGTTGGGTTATCCCACATCAAAAGTAAGCAATACTAAAGAGTGGTTGTGATCGAACGACATTTTCGGCAACACAACGGATAGTGCTTGTTAGACTCAAACTTGGCATAATGATAGGGACATTTCTGAGACAACATGGATTGTAAGACCCATGGGGAAAGAATCATCTTAAAAGAGTTTTATTTATTAAAAATTACTATAAAGTCTAAAACCCCTGTTTTTAAAGAATAGGAGTCGTCATCTGGATCAGCTTAAACAGAAAATTGTGGTATAGTTGGTCCGAATATGATTCCTATATCTTTAATGCAGAGGTTCTGAGTCAGAACGACATATTCAGAAATTCTTTTAATTATATTTTAAAACATTTCACAAAACCCTATATGTTTTGGAAACAAATTTTGCTAAGCAAATATTAAGAATAATAAAAGTAAATGATATCACGTAATAATATTTATAAAAGGCTAACCTGGTATTCCTTTACGTGGTTGCATGATTATCTTCTTTATACTTAAAATAACAATTTAGTAATGTATAAAAGTAAATAATGATCGATAAATAAAATATGAAACCAAATAGAAAGATAATAAAATGAATGTAAAAAATTGGGTGAAAACTTAGCAAATTTCCTATTTGTTGTTCTATACATACTTAATAAAATTTGATTTATTTTGGGTCATAACTGAATTAAATAGGAATTGATTTTTCAAAAAATTAAAATTCCCCTAATGTGGTAGTATAACAAAATTGGTAAACTCCTTTAACAAAATTGTTGTTTTGCTAGAATGGTTTGGTTATATATTTTTGATGGGCGGTTAGTTCACAATTTTTTTGTGGGCGATGTTGTGGAATGGATCAGGTCTAATCTACTTAAACGACATGAGAATGGTGTCGATAATTGGGGGCTGGTCTTTGGAGTCACGATATGGATGTTGTGGAGGTGTCGTAATCTCTTCATTTTCGAAAATGTTGTTCACGATGTAAGGAGAGTGGTGGTTGAGATTGTAGGAAGGGTTGATGTTATTGTTAAGGGGGGAAGGACTGACGGGGCTGATGATGTTACTAAGCAATGGAGCTTGATTGGATGGAAGCCGCCAGAAAATGACTGGATAAAGCTTAATTCGGATGGTTCAGTAAGGGGGCATGGATATTACGCGTCTGCAGGAGGGTTGCTACGTGATTCGTCAAGGAAGTGGATATGTGGTTATGCTCGAAATATAGGGATTTGTTCAGTAACAAGGGCTGAACTTTGGGGGTTATTGGATGGTCTTTCGATAGCTTGGCAAAGGGGATTTCGAAAAATTATCGTTGAATTGGATAGCAAATGTGTTGTGGAGATTATTCAAAAGGATTTGGTGGTGGCTAATGGCATTAATGATTTGGTTTCGAGCATAAGAAGGCTACTTGGGCGTGATTGGAATGTTGTTGTGAAGCATGTTTTTCGTGAGGGGAATAGATGTGCGAATCGTTTGGCGGCGATAGGGGCGTCTCAAGCTTTGGGATGTACGGTGTTCGAAGAACCTGTTACAGGGATGCCATCTTTACTTCTACAAGATATTATGGGGGTTTGCTTTCCTAGGCTTGTGGTTGTCTAGTTTTTGTTTTTCTCTTCTGCTTCTACCAAAAAAAAAGGCAAATTTTGGAAGAAAATCAAAAATAAATTTTTAATAGATATCTTTTGTCAAAATGAAGGAACGTTTTTTTTCGGAAAAGTGGTAGAAAAAGTAGGGTGCATGACGATGAGAGAGAAAAATTCAACTTGATTTTATTTATATCCCTTTCCCATACACTTTTTATCCATCATTACCCTACTTTTTCATTATTACATGTTTTTCCCTAAATAAAATATAATATATTATATTAGTTAAGTATTTTTAAACCTAGCCTCCTTTAATTTTTTTCCCAATTTTGAAAACTTCTCTCTTATCTCCTAAAAACAACGGTTATTTTTGAATTTTAAATTCATCACCCCTTATCCCAGTTTTCCTCAAATCTTTCTAGCAAACACGTTGATTCCCCATCACTCTTCAAACTTCTTAAAGCTCTTCAACCATGGTGAACACCCGAAAGCAAAAATCAAAGACAATAGTGGCGAAAACTCCACTTCCGGCGTCGGCTTCCTTTTCTGGTGAGAAATCTTTGATGAATTCTAAGAGAGTACTAAGAAAGATGAAAGAATTCACTATGCCAGATCAAATCAAGCACCATTCCTTATTTGGTGAGCTTTCTTTTTTGCCATCTAATGTCCTAATATTGGAAGGCCTAGAGAAATTGAAAATTAAAATGAAATTAGGGATTTTCTGATCAAAGGAGGACTGAAAACTTTTGTTGACAACTACGAGCCATGCTATAATGAACTGACCTTGGAGTTCCTGTGCACCTTCGAAGAAAATAAGAAGATTAAAGATGTAGAGATGATGGGAAGGTACAGATTTTGCATGTTTGGGGAATTCAAATCCTTCTCCCTGAACGACTTGAATTTTCACCTAGATGCTGCGGACAAGGACACAATCTTTTCAGAGGAGTTTGAAGAAGCACTCTGTGAGGAACCAAAGGAGTATGATGTTGTCGATTTTTGGAAGGAGATCACTGGATCGGACGAATATAAAACAACAATAGTTCAACAAACCTTAAATAGTACAAGTACAAAATTGCACAAAAGCTGATCGTTGCGATTTTATTTGCAATATCCAACGCCTCCAATGCCACCGTTGGAAGCCTCTTTGAGAGATACCTTATGGATTTCCCAAGCACAACGGTCAAGTAAATCATGGCAGGTTAATTTGTCACAAGAATCACCAAGACCCTGCTGACAACTTTTTCCAGCCAAGGATTGCAGCTTATGGTGTATCCTGCTCTGCCATGATGTACTTGACTATTGTGCTTGGGAGATCCAAAAGGTATCTAGAAAAGAGGCTTCCAACATTCATCCTCTTCCCCTTTTCCATACACCAAATCGTAAAAAAGATCATCCTTAGTGACATTGGAGGCATTGGATCTTGCAAATAAATTCCCTTCGATCAGCTTCTGTGCAATTTTGTGCTTGTACTCTCTAACATTTGTTGAAGTATTGTTGGTTTTATACTCGCCCGATCCAGTGATCTCCTTGCAGAAATTGACAGCATCATACTCCTTCGGTTCCTCACATAGTGCTTCTTCAAACTCCTTTGAAAATATTATGTCCTTGTCCGCAACACCTAGGTGAAAATTCAAGTCGTTTAGGGAGAAGGGTTTGAATTCCCCAAACATGCAAAATCTGTACCTTCCAGTCATCTCTGCATCTTTAATCTCCTTATTTTCTTCGAAGCTGCACTGGAACTCCAAGCTCAGTTCTTTATAACATGGCTCGTGGTTGTCAACAAAAGTTTCCAATCCTTATTCGATCAGAAAATCCCTGACTTTGGTTGCAATTTTCAATTTCTCTAGGGCTTCCCACACTAAGATATTAAATGGCAGAAAAGTGAGCTCACCAAAGAAGAAATGGCGCTTGATTTGATCTGGCATAGTGAATTCTTTCATCTTTCTTAGTACCCTCTCAAAATTCATCAAAGATTTCTCAGTAAAAGGAAGCCAACGCCGGAAGTGGAGTTTTCAACACTATTGCCTTCGATTTTTATTTTCCGGTGTTCATCATGGTTGAAGAGCTTGAAGAAGTTTGAAGAGTGATGGGGGAGATCAACGTTTTTTCTACAGAGATTTGAGGAAAAGTAAGATAGAGAGTGATGAACTTAAAATTCGAAAATAACTGTTGTTTTTAGGAGATAAGAGAGAAATTGTCTGAAGTGGGTAAAAATTAAAGGAGACAAGGTTTAAAAATACTTAACTAATATAATATATTATATTTTAATAAGGAAAAAATGTGTAGTAATGAAAAATTAGAGTAATGATGGATAAAAAGTGCATCGAAAAGATATATAAATCAAATCAAGTTGAATTTTTCTCTCTCCTCATCATATACCCTACTTTTTCTACCACTAATTTTCCTAAAAAAAGTCCCTTCTTTTTGGTAAAAGATATTCATTAAAAATTTATTTTTGATTTCCTTCCAAAATTTGCCTTTTTCAAAAGGCTAAATACATCAATACCCCCTTCAACTTGATTTCAATAGCCCGATGCCACCCCCAACTTTTAAAAGGTACAAATACCTTCCTCAACTTGGCAAAAATGAACCACTTAGCCCCCTCAACGTCACGTGTCAAAATATAGTTCGTGTGACTTTTCAAAGATGTCATTTTCTGATTTTTCTCTCTAATCATAAGTTGACACATGGTATTGAAGGGGCAAACTGGTGTTTTACCAAGTTTAAGGGGTTGATTGGAACTTTTGAAAGTTGAAGGTGACATCAAGCTATTAGAACCAAGTTGAAGGAGGTGTTGATGTATATAGCCTTTTCAAAAACAAAATTAAAGGAGTTTGCCAATTTTGTTTTACTGACACATTAGGGGAATTTTAATTGTTTCAAAAATTAATCCCTATTTAATTCAGTTATGCACCCCAAATAAATCAAAATTTATTATTATGTGGAACAACAAAAATGAAATTTTCAAAGTCTTCATGTTGCCTCCCCATACTTAATTAGTTGGCATCCTGCAAAAAGATACAAAAAATAAAAGAAAGATTAAAAATTTCCTAAATAAATGATAATTAAATTTTTACAAAGTTAGAAACATGAGCTTCAGCTTATCAAAATTGCTTCAATTGGTGTTTAAAGCAGACACTAGTCTTCTGAAGGTTACTACTAGGGTGGAACGAGGTGTTGTATCTCAGCAGCAACCTTAGCTTGCTCGTTGGATAAGTATGGCTTTAATCTTTAACTAATGACCTTGAATACTTGTCCATTATGATTTATGATTTCTATGGCACCATGGGGAAAGACCGTTTGGACGGTGTGAGGTTCGGTCCATCGTGATTTAAGCTTGCCCGTAAATATTTTCAATCTTGAGTTAAATAAAATAACTTACTACCCAAGTTGATCATGCCACTTTTTGGTCTTTTCTTTATAATCCAAGGCATTCTCATAGCTGAACAATCTAAATTCCTCCAACTCATTCAGCTGCAACCTTCTTTGCTCACCAATAGCATTCCTATCAAAGTTAAAAAAATGTTAATGCCCATAAAGCTCTAAATTCCATTTCAACGGATAAGTGGCAAGCTTTCCCATAGAGCAATATGAATGGGGACATCCCAATGGGAGTTTTATAAGCGGTTTGATATGCCCAAAGAGCATTATCAAGCTTGTCAGCCCAATCTCTCCTAGAATTGCTCACAGTTTTCTCAAGGATGCACTTAATCTCTCTATTAGAGATTTCAGCTTCACGACTCATTTGTAGGTGATAGGGTGTGGCAATGCTATGAGTGACACCATATTTATTCAGCAATCTTTCAAACTAATTATTACAAAAATAGGTTCCTTGATCGCTAATGATTGCTCTAGGAACTTCGAATCTAGTAAAAAGCTATTTCAAGATTCTTACCACTACCCTAGCATCATTTGTTGAGCTAACAATTGCATTTACCCATTTACTTATATAATCAACAGTAAGAAGTATGTATTTGTTACCATATGAGCTCGGAAAGGGTCTCATAAAGTCAATACCCCAGACATCAAAAATCTCACATACTACAATATCGTTCAAGGGCATAGCATTTCTTGTAGAGATATTACCTCTCATTTGACACTCAATGCACTCTATAACAAACCTTTGGAAATCTTTAAAGATTGTTGGTCAATGAAAACCACATTCAAGAACTTTTGCTGCTATTCGGTTTGCTCACAAATGACCTCTTACCTCTTTGCTATAGCACCTTGTTAAGATTCCTGGAATTTCCTCCTCTGGTACACATCTTCTTACCATTTGATATGCACATAGCTTAAAATTAAATGGTTCCTTCTAAAACTAATATTTAACATCAGCAAAGAACTTTTTCTTTTGTTGAAAAGATAAATGAATAGGCTTTATACCACAAGCAAGGTAATATGCAATGTCAGCAAACCAAGGGAAAGATCTTACTCCAAAAAGTTGCTCATCCGGAAATGAATCAGTAATCTTAGGTTGCTCTACGAGGTTGCTCATGGTTATTCTGGACAAATGATCAGTATCTACATTTTCTAAGTCTTTCTTATCTTGTATCTCTAAATCAAATTCTTGGAGTAGCAGCAACCATTTGATGAGCCTCAGTTTTGCATCCTTTTTTGCTAGCAATTATTTTAGGGCAACAAGATCAGTGAAAATAGTGACTTTGGATAGGACCAGGTAGGATCTAAACTTATCAAATGCATAAACCACAGCAATAAGCTCTTTCTAAGTCACAGTGTAATTTTGCTATGTTTCGATAAAGGTTTTGCTTGCATAGTAGAGAGTTCGAAAGTGCTTGTCAATCCTTTGGCTGAAGATTGCTCATATGCAAGTTTCACTTACATTGCATATCAACTCAAAAGGTTTCTCAGAATCATGAGCAATCAGTATGGGTGGGTTAACTAGCCTTTCTTTGAGCTCAGGAAATGCTTTGGAGCAAGCTTCATCAAACTTAAACTCAACATCTTTGTGGAGAAGTACTGTTAAAGGTTAAGCGATCTTGGAGAAATCTTTGATAAATCTTCTATGGAATCCAGCATGTCCAAGAAAGCTTCTTACATCTTTGATGGATTTAGGAGCAGCAAGCTTCTAAATGATTTCCATCTTGGCACGATC
This sequence comes from Euphorbia corollata, assembly GCA_948277035.1. Classification (NCBI taxonomy): domain Eukaryota; kingdom Viridiplantae; phylum Streptophyta; class Magnoliopsida; order Malpighiales; family Euphorbiaceae; genus Euphorbia; species Euphorbia corollata. The sequence continues at coordinate 7,627 of CAOJBI010138966.1, forward strand.
TACTTCAATCCCTTTTTCTGAAATTTTATGGTTAAGAACAATGCCCTAGTTGATCATAAAATGGCATTTTTCCAAATTCAAAACAAGATCGGTCTCCTTGCAATGAATAAGAACATCTTCAAGGTTGCTCCATAAACTAAGAAGTTATCTATAAAGATCGCTACTATTTTCTCGATGATGTCATAAAATATGGACATCATACACCTCTGGAATGTTGTCGGGGCATTGCAAAGTCTAAATGGCATTCTTCTATAGGCGAAAATACCATAAGGGCAAATCAAAGCAATCTTCTCTTAATCCAATGGGTGTATAGGAATCTGATTATAGCCCGAATAGCTTTCAAGGAAATAGTAGAACACATAACTAGATATCTTTCCAACATTTGGTCTATGAAAGAAAGTGGAAAGTGGTCTTTTCGTATTGTATCATTGAGCTTGCGGTAATCTATGCATACTCACCAACTAATCAATATCCTTATAGTAATGAGCTCATTCTTCACATTTTGCACCACCAACATCCCTCCTTTCTTTGGTACTACTTGGACCGCGCTGGTCCAAACACTATCAGAGATTGGATAGATCGCTCCAGTATCCAGTAGCTTGATCACTTCTTTTCTCACAACTCCCTTCATGTTTGGGTTGAGCCTTCGCTAAGGTTGCACCATTGGATTATGATCATCCTCCATGAGAATTTGGTGAACACAAATGGAAGGGCTGATTCCCCTTATGTCAAAAAATTACCATGCCAATGTTTCTTTGTTTTTCTTCAACACTTTAAGAAGTTAGGCTTTTTGATCTTGGCTAAGTTTGAAGAAATGATTACTGGAAGGTTATTGGATAGGTCAAGGTAAGCATATTCCAAATGGAAAGGTAAAGGTTTGAGTTCTAGTTTGGAGGTTCTTCAAATAAGGTTTTGGGAGATAGATTTTGGTGTGTGGTTTAGAGGTTCAACAAAGCACCTGCTCGTATAGGTTGTGGGATAGCTAGGTTGCTCCTCCTTCTGCTCTTCAACAATCTCCTCGTTTCCCTCCAATTCAAATTTTTCAAGCTCCTATAAAAGAAAAGGATTTAAATGCACATTTACTGTATCAAGAAAGTAACATTGATCATCAAAAGCAAGAGGTTGCTTCATTGGTTCATTCATTTTAAAGATCAATTTTTCATCATGGATTTTCATAATCAATTTTCTATAATGCACATTAATTAAAGCACGACCTGTAGTAAGAAAAGGTCTCCCTAAAATGATAGGCACATGAAGGTCCTCATCCATAATCATTATAATGAAGTCTACCGACAACATAAACTTCCCAACCTTAACTAAAACATCTTCAACAATGCCCATAGGGTACCTAACAATTCTATCAGCAAGTTGTATAGATACTCTAGTTAAGCCAAGTTGTTTATAAATGTAGTAAGGCATCAAATTTATGCTTGCTCCTAAATCACAAAGTGCATTACCAATGTTTATGTTACCTATAGAGAATGGGATTGATAAACTTCTTGGATCCTTTAGCTTTTTAGGTAAAGGTTGCTTACTTTGAAGAATTGAGGAGCAATCTCTATTAAGTTGCATCACTGCTACATTTTTTTTTTTGCAAGTAAGTCTTTTAAAAACTTCACATATAAAGGCATTTGTGGAAGTGCTTTAGCAAAAGGAATATTAATATGAAGTTTTTTAAAAACTTCGAGAAACTTATCGAATTGTTTAGCCATTTCGTGCTGCTTTGCTCGTTGAATATTAGGGATTCTCGGTTGGTATGCTGGAGCAGGTTGCATCTCATGAATGGGTTGACTTTGAACATGTTTTTAAGCATCTTGCTCTTGAGCAGGGGCAAGTAGAGGTTGTTACTTTTCTCAAGAAGGTTGCTCAGTGTTTTGAGTTTCAAAAGAAAGCTCCTCCTCAACTGCTTTTTCACCTCCATTTTCATCAACACCAATAGCAATCATTTTGTTAGAATTTTCAACTATCTTACCTCTTCTAAGCATTATGGTCTTGCATTCCCCCCTTAGGTTTGTTTCTGTGTTGCTTGGAATCACTTCTTTGCCCTTAGGTGTGACAATGGTAGTAAGTTGTTGGAATTGAGTCTCAAGATTCTCATGGAAGCTTGTGTCCGCTTCATGAATTGCATCATCATCTTCTTTATCTCCTCAATTTTAGATTTCTTTTATTGAGAAGTTCCAGGTTGCTATATATTGTGATGAGTTTTCTGGTGTTGTGGAAAATGATTATGAGGTTGCTAGTAAGGAGCTTATTTGCTAGGTTGTTGGCTACAAGAGAAATTTGGATGATTGCCTAGCTTGGATTATAGGTATTTGAGTAAGGATTGGTCCTCTGATTGTTTCCAACAAAATCACATGTCTCTTGGTCAATTGAGCAGTTGCAATCAATGTTTCTAAGGTTGCCTCTGCAAAAATCACAAACCATTTACATATTTGAGATTGCTGAAACATTTTGCTTAGCAAGTTGCCTTAGAATTAGGTCCACTTTTTTAGAGAGCTTTGAAATAGCATCTGATTCTCCTTGTTTGTTGCGATCTTTACTAACTGAGTGTCATTTATAGCTGGTGTTGACCAGCCTTTCAATCAGCTCATAAAGTTCTTATGGAGCAAGTCTTCAGGATCTCCATTAGCCATGTATTCGATCTGAATTTTGTATTGGTTAGGCCATTGTAAAAGTTTTGATTCTGCATCCACATTGGAATTTGGTAATTTGTCACTCTCCTTAACAACTCTTTGTATCTTTCCCAAGCTTCGGAGACTAATTCGTCATGTTGCCGCGAAAAATGAATGACCTCGTTCCTCATCTTGATTGCTTGCCTTGGCAAAAAGTATTTGGTCAGGAAAGCTTGCACCATATCATTCCAAGTTATAACTAATCCAAGTTGAAGGGTTTCCAAGCAATTCTTAGCTTTTATCCTATAATGATAAAGGAAAAAGCTTAAGCCTTATAACGTCTTCCGAAACTCCATGATTTATATGAAAAGTATTGCACGTAGTGACAAAATCTTGGATATAAGCATTAGGATCTTCTCCGGGTAATCCTCAAAATTGAATGGTTGCTTACAGTATTTGAATAATGAAGGCTTTGATCTCAAAGAGGTTTCCACTTCGTTGGGTAGTACAATGGAAGTGGAATATCCTTCGGTTGATAGCCTAGAATATTCGTCTGCCTTTCTTTATTATATACGCCTTCTCTTAGTTTCACCACTAATTCTTCAGCAAGTTCTTTCAATTTCAAGATGTATGGGAATTAGGGGTGAAGTAGACATTCGCATAAAACAGAGATTGCATTGGACAGAAAAAGTAGATTATCTCCAAAAACAAAAACAAACAGATTAAACATATCAATATATACAAAAAAAATTAAAAACTTCTCACGTTGCTTCTCGGCAACGGCGCCAAAAAACTTGATGATGCCTGATTGTACCTAGCAAGTATACTAGTTCGTATTTAGTAGTATAGGGCAAGACCAAGTGTCATCCCACAGAGAGCAAAGGAAAATATTTAAACCAAATTATAAATTGACAAGTTATAGACTGGATTTATCAAGCTAGATGAGAAAATGAATATCAAACTGCAAGATTATGAAGGTTGCTCTAAACAGTTGTGAAATAAGAAATAGACAGAAGATTGCTTTAAAAATTAACACTAACATAGACAGGTGCAAACTTTACCAACAAGCTTTCATAGAGGTGGCAGCAACTTCTTTCAACTACTTTAAATGTATTTAAGAGCGTAGATCTAGGGTATCTTGCACTAAAATCACTAAGCTCAGTCTACCACCTTTTTTCTTATATCCATTATAAAACTTTACTCCGAGATTTCTCCTCATGCGAGTTATGTTTTATGCATTAAGTTCAAGAAAGTATCTTATTAGATCTTAATTGTCTTCTTCCATTCTCGTTTTGCATAAAAAATCTTGGTTAGGTGTCTTACTTTTTGGGCATAGAATTTTAAGGTGATAATGGTTGTCTTCATTTATCATGAAGGAAATATATTCAAGATCTTTTATCTAGGGCTACTATGTCAAATGCAAGATTTGTTTTAACTCCATCAAAAAATGTTGAAAAGCTTTCAAATCAAAAGAGCATTTATTTGATTATGTCTCGTATTTTCGAAGCTTGGTTGGAGGACTTCAATATCTAATGATCACACAACTTTATATTACTTAATCTGTTCATAAAGTTGCGCAATATAGGAATTCTCCTCGACTACCTCATTAACAAGCTTTGAAGCGTATCCTTCACTACATTTATGCCACTTCATCATTTGGTTTGATTTATAAACCACAATATGGAATTTCCGTTCAGGCTTTTTCTAACTCGGATTGGCCGGGGACGTTGATGATCATCGATCAACTACGGGTTTTAGCGTATATCACGACATTAACTTGATCCCTTATGTATAGCGGAACAACATACCATTTCTCGCTCCTTGACAGAGGCTGAATACCTAGCATTGGCTACCACTACATTGATACTCTCTTGGATTGGAATGTTACTAGCTGAAATAGGCTTTCCACAATGACAATCTCTGATTTTATGATGTGATAATTTAAGTGCAACATATCTCCTACCAATCCTATTTTTCATACTCGCACCAAGCACCTATCATGCGCGAGGTGGTGGCTTCAAAACACTTGGTTGTTCGCTAGCTATATCTCCACGAATGATCAAATTGTTGATAGTCTCACTAAACTATTAGGTCGGAGTCATTTTTAAACATTACGCTCCAAGTTGGCTATGTAAGCCTCCCCCACTCAATTTGCGGGTTGTTCAAGTAAACAGAATTTAATAATTATTGTTTTGTACTTTATTGTAACTGCACATCCTTATACATCCCTAATAGTGAAATCAATATAAATAGCAACTCACCACAATTTTTTTACATGCATGAGATTCACCAAAATCCTTACCTCCATTGATTAATTACAACAACTGGTCAAGTCCCAATTGCACTTGAGGGGGAGTGTTGGAGATGTTGGGTTATCTCACATAGGAAGTAATCAAGAAATAAAAGCATTGGTGGAGCTATAACTTGATAAGACGGGGGACGGACTATTGCAGAAAAAATTTCTGGCTCACGAATTGTTTAAGAGATATTTGTTAATATATATAATTCAAAACATATAAACAAGCCATTCTAAAAAAAATCAACAAGACTATAAAAATTTAACAACAAAAGCTTAGAATTAAATTAACTAATCCATTCTTTTGTGTTGCATTTAAAGGGTAGCTTAACAAACAGTTAAGTCATGTTTTGCCTAATTTTCAACATAAAAGTTCGAGCTTCATCACTATAAGAACTTAAAATAAAACTAAAGCAACTACATAACTGTGAGCGGGCGGACGCGAGCACGGGGGCTGGCAACATGAGGCTCGGCACCATCCATGAAGGCGTGTTGTTTTGCTTAATTGCCTGATTTTGAGATCGTGCGCGCGGTCATGTGATAAAACATTTGGTTTGTGGAAAATCGATCTTGCAATTTCGTGGCAAAAATATTATGTGATAAATTTCCACTGAAAATGTCTTCTGGGTTGTTATGCGAGAAGACAACATCACAGATTTTAGTTTGAAGTAAAAACAAGGTTTAAAACTTCAATTAAATAACTCAGAGTCGCCACCTGGTTCAACTCTATCAGGAAATTATGGTATAAAAATTCATTTTTGTAAATTTAAATACTGAGTGAGAGATTCTGGGAAAGGGCAAAATAGTTACTTTTCGCAATTTTGATTCAAGATATAAAATATTCCATGAATTTATTTCAAAATGAGAAAATTTTCCTATGTCCGGTTTTTATTTTATTTTTACACAAAAATAAAATAATAATACATACATCACAATTATTCCCTGCACAACAGTT
>CAOJBI010139053.1:0-14529 GCA_948277035.1 Euphorbia corollata
TACATTATTAAAATGTTGAATTGTTTAAAATATTTAGCGTAACACCATTATTTTGAAACCACATACCCTTTTTGTAAAAATTTTAAAATCATAGATCCCTTTTGTAAAAAAACAATTCCTGAAACTTCATTTTGAAAATGAATGAAATCACAGGGTACTTTTTTAAAATTTATCCTAATTTTTATATCAAAAGGAGTAATAATGGATTCGTTCAAAATTATATAAAATTACAATTCTTCACCTTTCTAAAAATGACCTGAGCATCAATTTCTTTTTCTATATAGGATAATAGGACGGCTGTTTGATTGTTATCTGTACTCTATTCTAACCGGTTGGTTGGGCGAATTCGCCCAAACAATTGTTTTTTTTTTTTTTGTTGCTTTTTCAGCATAATATAATAATTGCAATCAAATATTGTTATAACTGTTTTTGTGTTTCAAAGATAAAAAAAATAACCGAAAATAACAAATAATTATAAACGATAACAAATAACGTCAATAAAGCGAAAAGCTTTACCAAGAAGTATTAGTTTAGCCAAATCTACATCCAATCAATTTTACATATGTTACTAATTAAAATGATAAAAGTGAATAATCGTCTTTTGAAATATTACCATCCTCAAAATATAATTTATATTTATTTTAGTATCCTTGCTTATTGTACATTGTATCTCTAAGACATGAAATAAATATGAACTATAAGCGATCAAGGAGAGTCAAAAGATAATAAGGATCGTTTGTAGAGTCGCTCCAGTAAAATAAAAAATTATCAATAACACAACGCTAAATTACAACAAGCCAACCAAATATATATATATTTATGTTATTCAACAAAAAGAACTAAACGCTGGCTTCAGTCTCAACATCAATTTTGACATTTTAAAGGTCCTGAATTAAATAAAAAACAAGTGCCCTAAATCAAACCTTTTGAAATATATTTTGATAAAAATTTAATAAAAATTACCATTTTAATGTTTTATATTTTTAATTAATAATCAAAATCACTCACTTTGAATAAATATGAATTCCAAACCGTCCCACTCATAATATATGTGCAAGGCTGATCCTGATTCCTAAAAATTTATCCTAATGCAATCTAACTTTATCTTTGAATTCTATTGCCATTAATTATGCTCTCATGTTATCTTTTTTTTTTTTTTCCGGTATTAAATTCAATGTTTCAAAATGTTTTAGATAACGAGGATTTATATATAAACGTAAGTGATAAAAAATGATCAAAAAGTATTTGTTACAAAAAGTTATAATATTAATCATATGAAATATTTTAAAAGAAAATTGTAATTTTTTAATAAAATCTTTTTAATAAATATTTGAAAATCTTAAAAATACTTTATATGCGTTAATATTTAAAATTAACATGAACTCTAAAATTTTTGTTTTTATTATTAAAAAATCATCGCCTGATTGATTATCTGATTATAGGAAATCGGAATGGTGTTCTTTTTAAACATGGTGTAAATCGATTTTTAAACCACGGATTTATTTCCCCTCCTACTACATTCCACCAATAATTCTGGTCACAAATCAACACCCATTTATGTGCAAAAGATATTTTTGTTCTCTATTGACTAATCATTATAAAATGTACGATCCACATAATCTTATCGTTTTTGCTTATATTTAGATTTTTAAAATTAGATATTTTTGAATTTCCTATTCCTTTCAAATTAATCTTTTTTTAATAAACTTTAATGATAAATTTGTTTATTGGTAGGAACATAAAAACAAAACCTTCTGTGATTACAACACTTCTTTCTACACTCTCCGGTCTCCACTCGATATTGCCGTGGGTCATATTTTTTCTTTTCTATTTACTATAAATTGCAAAGAAGATTTATTGTGGCATATGTAATTCATGATCATATGTTCAAAAAAATGATGGACTGAAATGGCATGATAACGAGAACATAAGATTCGTTCCCTAAACATGAACATAGTAGAGCTTGAAAAAATTCACGATCCTTTTAAGATTCGGAATAATTATTCCGTAGAATAGGAGAAAAATTAATGGAAAAATGTAGAGTATTTATATAGAATCCTTAAAACAGATGGAATAGCTATTCCTAGCTATCGTACATGTCATGAAATAGCTAATCCTCCTCTCAGTAAGGAATAGTTATTCCATGATATGTATGGTATATACCTATAGAATAGTTATTCCATCCGTTGTAAATAATCTACCATTTCTAACATTTTTTCATTCGTTTTTCACATATTCTGCAGAATAGCCATCCCGCCAACCAAACGAGCCCTTAGTGTGTGAAAAACATATTACGTAAATAGAATAAAGGAACTGACAATAAATAAAAAATACATGTGTAAAAAATTAAACAAAAATATAGTGCAAATATGTCATAAAAGATAAGATCGTCGCTGTGATCAAATCTCTAAGTTTAAGTTTAATGTATTAAAAGGTATCCTAAGTTGTCCTAAAACATGTTATCCTTGAATTTTAAAAATGATATTGTAGACCCGTCATTTTTCAAAAAATGCACCGAATAACGTGTTAATGAACAAAATGATATATTTTTAAAATTAATATAATTATAGTATTATTTGAAAAAATTTAGAAGATAACAGATCTTTAAGTTCGAATTTCATCCAAAATAGATTGAAAAATTTTCTTCCTATTTAATAATGTAAGTAACAAGCAAATTAAAAAATATATATATATATATATTTTTTATAATATTTACAAGTATCTCTTTGAGATATTCTTGTTCGGGACTTAGTCACATATATAACTAGAGATACTCGGATTTCATTAGACCACATTTAATGCCATTCATTCACAAATGTCTTAGTCTAGTTTGTTAAGACATGAAGCTGTGTATCTAGAGATCACAGGCTCGAGTCCATATTCGGGTGGGGTGGGGATAAGGTTTTCCTTTATTATTATTGTAAGAACAAATGAGTCAAATTATAAAAAAAAAAAAAAAAAAAAGCAAAACGAATAAAAATGTAGGAAAATTTTTTAGTGTGGCAGCAGCACTAGTAGTAGTAGTAGTAGTAGTTAACCTTATCCAAACCTTTGTCGTACTGATAACCATAACTGCTTTCTCTGAATCTTTTCACTCCAATTTCCACACCTCGATTTCTGTTGATGGACTTTAACCTCTCTTCCTCCATTTCCACAGTTCCTTCTCTCCGTCTTTCACCGTCTACGCCTCAATTAGCTTCTCCTTTTCCCGTCAAGTTTCCTCCCGATCGTAGACTTCGCCGGCCGGATTTGGTCGTCGCCAGAGCGGGATTCAGCCACTGCGAGCCTAGTAGAAGCAGCAGTGGCGGCTTGAATTCGCCGCTTGAGCTTCGTTCAACGCTTGGTAAGTTTCTTAGCACGGTGTTCTTGAATGAGAGGATGTTGTTTGAGGTTGCTGTTTCTGAAGAATTAAAGCTTTTGGCTAATGATCGGAATGGAGCCGTTGCTCGTATGTTCCTTAGCTCTTGCTCCGATGAAGCCTGCCTTCACAGGTTCGGTATTTTACTCAATTATACTCATCCAATTCACAATACTTAACTGGACGGCAATTATAATCAGTTGTTTTTTTAATTGCTTTTGTATTTTGTATTTTGATGTGTTTCAATACAATCAGAGTAGTTGTTTCAAGTTTATCCGCTATCAGTCCTCAATTCACTTCTTACTTGAATTGGAGTTCCCCTTCATATTGGTGATCTAGAGATTTATACAATCAAAACTAGTTCCAGTTCTGTTGGCCTTTACTTTTTTTGTTTTTTGTGGTATTTTTGCAAACAGGTTCAGCTTTTATTGAATTATTTTTACTTAATCTCAAATGTAAAGTAAGCAGGATTTCATGTCAATGGCTGATTTCACATTTTTTATTTCATTATATAAGTAATTTAATTTCATGATTTTGTGCTTCAGCATCAGGAATTGTTTTACCTGATGCTTGAACAAATGTTTTGCAATTGCTTTGTATTTTGCTTTCTCAACACAGCTAATCAGGCTATACGTGCTTTGATCAACTCCGGACTGAGCTCTCAAGGCTTAGAATTTAAGCCTGCGTCCTCTGGTTGTTGACCGCATTAGATTTGCGTTAAGGAAAAATGTATAGAGTAAAACCTAACAATAAGTTTAATTAAGTTGTGGTATGTGTTTCCCCCTGATTTAATTTTGGTTCTGTTTTTGCACAATTATTGGAAAACTATAAAGTCGAATTGTCTCATGGATTGCACTGTTTTATCGCATTTCTCCTGATAATATTTTTTCTGTTTGCTTGGGGGCCTACTGGTCCTTCAAGTTTAGCTTGAAAACCCCGGGGATTCGTCTCCAGCAAGTTCATCTTAATTGCAAACTCTTTGTTGTTCTAAGATCAAAAGCTTGGCTAAAGAAACACTTCAATGACTTACTGAGATGAGAGACACACCTTAATGGATGGTTTTATTCTTAGTGAACTTACTAATTTAGGAATTTAGAGAGCTTTAAGAAATGTATGGTAGATAGAGGATTTGCGAATTACGTTGGTGATTATATCTTATCTCCCTGGAATTTTAACTTCAGATGCAACAGTACATCTTTTAACCATGTATCTGCAAGCATTGGAACTATGATATTCAAAACTTCATGGGAGTTTTCTTTAGGGAGAATGAATAGAGTAGTAGGTTTAAAAGCAGTTGAATACAAACTGGGATATCATTCGTGGCTAGCCTAAGGAAGGAGTGGGTATTATATGTGCTTAACTTCTGCCAGATTAACATAGCAAAAAAAGAAGCACCTCTCGAGTTATTACAACAACAACAACAACATAACCCCAATTGCCTATCAAGGCTCCCGCACAAAGCGGGGTAAGGGGGGGTCGGGTGTACGCAGCCTTACCCCTGTAATAACAGAGAGACTGTTTCAAATTGACCCAAGAGTGGAGTTGCAACAACTATCCGTAACTTCACAATAAAAGAAGTGCAGACAGAATAATGAGTCACACCTCTCGAGTTATTAATGGATTAAAATCTTCTGTATGCTGTTCTTCATAATCATTTACTATTAACTTTTTTTTTTGCAATATTTACAAGTATCTTTGTTGAGATATTCAGGGCTTAACTAATTATAAAATGTTGGTGACTTCCAGGAGAATCGCACAAATGAAAGAGCATGAGTGCCAAATTGCAGTTGAAGACATAATGTACATGCTAATATTATGCAAATTCTCGGAAATTAGAGTCCCGTTAGTTCCAAAGCTCTCCAGATGCACATACAACGGCAGACTCGAGATAGGGCCTTCAAAAGACTGGGAGCTTGAGTCAATTCATAGCCTCGAGGTCTTACAAATGGTGAGAGAACATGTCTCCACAGTAATTGGCTTGAAAATAAATTCTAGTGTCACAGACAGCTGGGCAACAACTGAGATACAACAACTTCAGATTGGTCGACTATACGAAAACTCAATAATGTACGGTTATTTTGTAAAGTCTGCATCTCACAGACTTTTCCTCGAGCAATGTCTATCACTATCCCATCAGAACGTTCGTTTAAGTTGTAGCAACTCTCTCGTTTTGAGTCACATTAGCAACGCACAATCTGTTCCATTAGGTCGAGGGTCGGGAAAGAAGAGCTCAGATCGCGAAAACTTGAAATGCTACATGATGAGTTTTGACGCTGCAGCCTTGAGGATATGCGCCAAATTGAGATCCAAAGAGGCGGCGAATTTGATGGAATTGCATAGGCGTGCACTTTGTGGCGACGATTCGGTGGAGGATGACGAGGTTATTATGACATCATTTGCAAGCCTGAAGAGATTGATTTTGGAGGCTGTTGCTTTTGGTTCCTTCCTTTGGGAGACCGAAGAGTATGTTAACTCTATTTTTAAGCTTAGTGAGAACTCGTAAGAGACAGCTCGCAGCTGCGTTTCGCCTTTCTAATGTACATATGAGTTAGTTTTTACCATGCCTTGAAAAATTTCAGTAGTTCATTGCAAAATGTATATTTTGTGCCATAAAATAATGTATAGTATATACTATATATATATAGTACTGTTTTATCCAAATTTTTACTGTTATGAGTTTTTGGTATCATAATTTTAGGGAAAGGCTTCTCCTTGTGGTTTATATGAGCAATTGAGTGTATTGTGGGATTGGATTTTAAACTTGCAAGCAAGAATATAATTTGTAGAGTAATTAGGCAATAATGATTGATTTAAAGTTTTTCTGAGAAGTACTTTTGGCTTAGCTGAATTATTTAAGCCCCTTTTATGCTGGCCTGGAGCTATGTCGTTTGCGTATTTTTCGAGGGCTTTTCGCAGAATTTGAGTTCAAAACTGAGATATTTTTTGTAACAACAACAATTGAGGTTTTCCTGTGGTAGGATTGCTTTCAAGTTACATACAGTTAATTGATTAATATAACAATAAAGGCACAGAGAAATATTATAATCTTTAGGATTGTTCAAATATTAAAAAAAGGTTGAATTCTTATTCATCTAATTTGAAGAGCAACTTTAAAATTTTAAACTAAGGAACTTCTTTTTATTGGTTTCTACCTACAAGTCCAGAAAAAGAAAAATAAATTCTCTTTATTGAAGTAAATATATTATATTTACTTTTGATGACGTGCATGCTGTGGGATAGGATAATAATTCTGGTTTTTGGAAGCAAATTTGTATTCTAATTACTTATCGCTCACAGTAAAAGCAATCTGCAAATGTTCAGATTTAAGTCAAATTACTGCATACATATGGCTTAATAATCACAAGTCATTTTCAAACTAGAAAGATTTAAAAGTGTTTGAAATTGTTTTCCGTGGTTCTCGAAATCCTTTAAAATTAGACAAAAAAAAAAAAAAAAAAAATAGGAACAACAACTATAAAATAAATTGGTTCTGAATTTTCTACAATAGTGAACGTAGAGTAAAGCATGAGATGGAGAATAAAATATTGTTTTTCGAATAAAAAACAATCATTAATTTTATAATGCGTGGTTAAAAATCACTTAAATGTACTATAAAGTTAAAACGTTAACTTTAGAGAATTCCTACCCTTCTAAATTCGCCATTAAATTATGTAAAACTCAGCTTGATTTTGAGATCTATATGCGGAAATTGCTTTCAATTAACAAGGTCCGGGTCTTTCTAAATAATTATAAAATAACCAGGAATCTGAAGTCTTCTCTAACTAAATCAATAAAATATGTATGATGATTAATGAATTGACAAAGTATTAGTTAGAATAATGTAATAAAAAAAAGTAATGAAGTTGGCTTATTGAATTTCTTAGAAGATGTGTGATGAGTGAAGACAACAACTACCCATCTCACACTACACGTAATACACATCATCTAATAGAAATTCAACGACCACCAACAATATCTCTTTAAACCTTCTTATATGGAAAAAATTTTCTCATTTAGATCAAATCCAACTATTGTCTGTAAAGAAATATTTGGTCAAATGAGGAAAAGATACGGGAAATATGACAACCCAAGCATTTCTCGTATGATATCATCGAAAATCCTCATTTTGAAGAATTAATATAATATTATTACTAAAAAACTTAACAACAAAATTTTTTGAAAGTATTACAAAAAAATTTATGACTTACATTAATAACTAACAGCAACGAAACATATAACAAATAAAAATTAGTAAATGATATACTCCCTCCACGAACAAAATAATTTTCACTTTAAGCTTAGCATTTTGTTTATTTGAATTTATGACTTACATTAAGAACTAACAGCAACGAAACATATAACAACTAAAAATTAGTAAATGATATACTCCCTCCACGAACAAAATAATTTTCACTTTAAGCTTAGCATTTTGTTTATTTGAATTTGTCATTTCATGTTATTGATGCATTAATTTTTCATCAATTTTCTCTATGTATCGACACTTAAAGAAGAATGAGAGTTTTTCATAAAAAAAAAACCTAAAGTAACAATTACTGAATTACATAGCAAATGAAGTCAAACTGCCATAGGTTAGGGAGCAAAATATATGTCAAATCAATATATGAAGGATCAAATGAGCACATTTTGAATATACAAGTACCAAAAATGTAATATTTCCTTCCCACCAACTATATAACTAATCTTCTTAAAAAAAACACTCCACAAAACAAATCCTAAATCCACAAACATTATAAAAAAAACACCTTGTGAGAAAATTCCTGTTCCATTTCAAATCTAGAAATGATAGTCTTCATTTTCAGGTTAATCTTCTTCGCAATAAACACATTAACAAATCTAATTTCTCGCATAATACTAACAGCCTGCGCTCAGTTAATCGTGGTTTTCATACATGCCTTCAAGGTTCCGGGGCAAGCAGCTCACGGCGCATTGCAGCAGATAGCAGAGGCTATAAAGGCATGTTTAGAGACAATCATTCAGCTAGTAATGGATGCAATTAGCAGCGTAATTTCGAGTGTATTCGATCTTCTAATTGAAGGAGTGACCGGGTCTGTGAGTTTTACAAGGTCGAGTATTGGGAGTCTAGTGGAGAAGACAAGAACTTCTCTTGATGATTTGCTCAAGGATTTGCCCGAGCTTGCTGACGAGTTTTCGGAAATGATTTCAACTCTGGTAACTGATTTGTGGAATAATTATAAGGATGCTTTTGGTTATGTTACAGAAAATGCTTGATATTAACTTGTATAATTTGTTTTTGTTATTTGTAATATATTTAATTGCTAGCTAGATTTGAGGTTTGCAGATACACTCATGTTCTTCAAACTCTTTTTATTACATTTTTTGTGTAAATCTGAATAATTAATAGGTTGAAAGACCAAACAAATTCTTTCACCAGTTTTGCTTGAGACTCTTGTCTATGCACTTGTATGAGGTTTGTACCTTGAAAAAATAAGCTTTTCTTTTTTTTATCAATTTCAAGAGTTTGATATCATTAAATTTTATTTAGAACTTATTGATTTGGGTTTTGGAAAAGTTTAATAATGGGTTTTGTAAAATGTTAATTGAAGAAGAAGCTGTAAATTGGAATTCAAGGGCATATACACTTGAATCTTCAAAAGCTTTTATTAAAATCGTATATCTTAATGGCTTTGGAGGAGATTTAGTATGACTTTATTATATTTATGTTTTCATTTTCTATTTGATTTAGATTTTGTTTGGAGCTAATTTTAGATTGAAATTTCTAATGGTTCTTAGTTAAGTTTGATTTAATAATATATTGATTAAGAGTTATTAAAATGAGGGTCGTTTTGTTTGTTTGAGAGAAGATGGCATTTTTGTGATGAAAAAAGATTTCAGGCATTGAAAAAAATTATCCAAAATGGTTAATTGAAATTTTCATGTCAACCTTTTATTAATTTGATTTTCTAATTTTGACACTATATGCGCATCATACTCTCCATAAATAGATGGATATTTTCCAATTTTAAGAGGTTTAGAGAACCTTTCAAAATTAAAGAAACGGTAAAATCATTGAGTCAGTTTAATGGGACTCAACTGGTTGCGGGTGGAGACTCTTTCCAGCTTGGTCTCTTCAACATTTTTTTCCTTATCTCATTTTTCTCCTTTTATTTTCTGTATTTTTATCCCTTCTTTTTATTTTTCACATTTTCGTTTTCTTTCTTATCCCATTTTTCTCCCTTTATTTTTTACGTTTTTATCTTTTTTTTTTCTTTCTCATTTTTGAATTTTTTTATCCTTTTCTACCCTTTTCTAACTAAATTTTTTAAATCAGAAAAATTATAGCGTAAATCACAAGCTTATCGTATAAATTATTTTTAAACATTCTAAATTACGTATTCCTTATACAACCTAACTAATTTTTTTTAATATTCTAAATGTCAAAATTTCTTTTTCATTTGAAATAAAAAAATTTAAAGTTTATTGTTTCTAACGCTAACCCTTTTTTTGAAAACCTAAGTTATTTTTTCACTAACCATAACCCCTTTTTAAAAACTTAACTAACTTAAATATAAATAAAACAAATTTTTATTTAAAAAATTTTAAAATAAAAGCCTGTTCGGAATTCATCACGAAATTAAACATAGCTAATTAAATCATTTCAAATTTTTCCAAAAAATATTAATTAGTATTTTAAATATTTTTTTTAACAAAAAAACTAGCCGGAATTTCTTCGCCAAAATGAAATTCCGAGCAGTCTATGGCCGCGGGCCAATCATTCAAATGGCCGGCCAAATAGGCCAGCCATTCCATAATCAAGTCGGCCTATTTGGTCTGCCACGGTAGTGAATGGTAAGCTATTCATCGTTTTGGCCGGTCAAAAAGGTCGACTTTTATTGGTTAGCCAGCCTTTCGTTTCCTTGGCCAGCCAAGGGAAACAAAGCCAATTTTGTTTTCGCTCGTTGGCGAAAATGAAAATGAAACTGATCTGTTTCGTTTTCGCCGGTGATGGCGGAAACAAAATAGGCCAGCTTGTTTCGCCTGCTATTTTTAGGCGTTTTTGGCCTGGACTAGCCGAAAAAAATTGCTGGCTAGTCCAGATTTCAAAAAAAATGAAGCTTATCCCAATCGTTGCCGGTTCTTTTCCTCGTTGTTTGTCCATTTCGGGTATGAGAATTTTGAAATGTGAAGTTGTTTTTTAATTTGTATGTATTTTGACGAATAAAAGGATACAATGGCAAAACTGGAAAGTTGATGGGAAAATATGGGCAACACGAAGTAAAAAAAAGCGATGCTTAGCAATTCAGTAATATTAATCGGGCCAGACTCGGGCATTTGTACATAAACCAAGCCCGACCCATAAAATATCGGGTTTTAACGGATTCGTGCTGGATTTTTATAAAAATTGAGTGTCCAAGCTAGCCTATAAAAACAGGTTCGAACCTGGCCGACCCATGAACAGGTGTATTAAAGAGTCAAGTAAAGTGTAGAGAAATAAAATATCATACACCCCGGGAAGAAATCAAGCTTAAGTTTTTGGCTCATAGGTTTAGTTTCCACCTCCATTTTATTCTAATCAAATCCGCAAACCGAAGAAGTACTATAACATGGAAAAGTGATTCACATTTATAATATTCATACCGCCAATAGCATATACAAAATGTATCATCAAATTTAGTATACTGAATACATTAGGATGTGTTTTAAGTTATCCTATAAAACCTATTGCTTTCCTAAACTATCAAAGTGACATCGTAACTACTTTAAGATTCAAAATGCAAAGTCACGTGTCAACTTCAGATTGGAGGAAGAAAGTCAGAAAAAATGACATATTTGAAAAGTCAAACCAATCAGAAGTCAACACGTGACGTTCAGGGAGTAACGTGATGCACTTTTTTAAAATTGAGGTAGCTACGAAATCATTTTAAAATTTAAGGGGTAACGAGTATTTTATGACAAGTAATTGAGCTACCTCCTAGTGCAATTGGTAAATTTAATAATCTAATAACTATAAGTTCTTCCCTGAAACAATAATAGCAAGTTGTGATTAGAATAGCTTTTGTTAAAATGACAATGAAAGGATCGATCAGTTAAATGTTTGTTATTGTTGACATAATAAAATATAGGCATAATGCATCATTACCCCCTTAACTTGCCTTGAAAAGCTGGATGCCACCCTCAACTTAGAAAAGGGCCAGTTACCCCCCTCAATTTGGCAAAACGAATCACTTAACCCCCTCAACTTGGCAAAAACGGATCAGTTTGCCCCTTGATCACAACTAAACTACTCTCAATTGGAAGAGTGTGGTGCACATGAGTTATTCAAATTTTGATACATGAGTGCAAGTGCACCACACTCTTCCAATTGAGAGTGGTTTAGTTGTGATCGGGGGGGCAAGTTGGTCCGTTTTTGCCAAGTTGAGGGGGTTAAGTGATTCGTTTTGCCAAGTTGAGGGGAGTAACTGGTCATTTTCTAAGTTTAGGGTGACATCCGACTTTTCAAGGTAAGTTAAGGGGGGTAACGATGCATTAGGCCTAAAATATATTTGTTTGACTTACTAATATATATGAAGATAATGTACATAAAACTAATTTCATGATTGGTTGAGTAATAAGATTAGTTAAAAGAATTCAAACTTTGAGTAATAGTATATTACGAAATATTAATCAACTTCAAAAGTAAACAAAATATGATATTGTGTTATTAGCTTGTGTGGTTGGTTTTGTGCATAAAAACAGTTATAAGCTCAAAGTGCCCCTCTCTCTAATTACAGCAGGCAGTGTTCTTCCTTGTTATGGCTGCTGATGGCTACCTAATGCATGCTGTTCAGTACTATAATTGTGGCGGGGGAGCTGCTGGTTTAAAGGTCGATGCTTTCTATGGCTACTTGCTTTCTGTTTGTCGTTTAAGCCATTAATAGTTTCAAGCCAACAAATTGCATAACTAGAAATTCCTTTTACAAGCTATTAGAAGTGGTTTGGCTAAAATAAGATTAATTTGTTTAACTAACAGCATGTTGAAGTTCCAGTCCCAACTCCGAAGAAAGACGAGATTCTGGTGAAAATAGAAGCAACTTGTCTCAATCCAGCTGATTGGAAAGTTCAGAAGGGCATGCTGAGGCCTATATATCTTACCTCGTCGATTCCCTTTCATTCCTTGTAAAACAAAATTATTAAAAAGCTCGCTAATCACTACTTGAAGTAGATTAGTCTCTGTAGGTTAAAATGATTCTTGTTTCCTGTCATGAAATAGGTACTGATATTGCAGGAGAGGTGGCAGATGTTGGTTCCCAAGTCCAAAAATTCAAAATTGGTGATAAAGTTGTAGCCAAGCTCAACACTTTTGTAAGTAATCGGTGATTGTTTCGCGTTGTTACTGCTAAATCCTGTGTTTTAAAAATCGGGCTATGTGCGAATTTTTATAACACCGTCGTGATTTTGAGGGGTGTGGCGGTTCGAGGGCAGTTTTCTTTAAGTTAATGTTTTCTCAGTGACTTAGAAATATCTCACCTAGACCTTCTAGATTGATTTTTTAAAACATCGCAAAATTTTAGTTGAATTAATTATTATAATAAATATTAATAAATTGAAAATACAACTCTAGGGCCCTTGAGGGACTTGTTGCTCACTAACGCCTTTTAAAACATTGGTTAAATCTGATGTTTATCCTGAGGTCTTAACAGAGTGGAGGTGGGCTAGCTGAGTATGCAGTGGCTAAAGAGAGCATAGTATTCGCTAGGCCGCCTGAAGTTTCTGCTGCTGAAGCGGCAGCATTAGGAATTCCCGGTTTAAGCGCCTACAAGGCTCTTGTTGAGCTTTGTGGGATCAAACTTGACGGAAGTGGAAAGCACACTAACATCTTGATAACCGCTGCCTCTGGCGGTGTTGGTCACGTAGCAGTTCAGTTAGCGAAGCTCGGAAACACGCATGTAACAGCCACCTGCGGGGCCCGCAACATCAAACTCGTCACAAGTTTAGGGGCGGACGAGGTTCTTGACTACAAGAGTCCACACGGGGCGGCTTTGAAGAGCCCCTCTGGCCAAAAGTACGATGCAGTTATCCATTGTGCAACTGGAATTCGTTGGCCTACTTTTGAGGCGAATTTGAGCGAGTATGGAAAGGTGATAGACCTTACTCCCAATGGTAGTGCCTTCTTGACTTTTGTAGTGCACAAATTAAGCTTCTCTAAGAAGCAGTTGGTTCCGTTGTTTACAATAGCGAAAGAGGAGAACATGCCGTGTCTTGTTGACTTGGTTAAGGAAGGGAAGCTTAAGATAGTTATCGACTCCAAGTATCGGTTGAGCAAGGCGGAAGATGGTTGGGCTAAATGTATGGATGGACATGCTACTGGCAAGATTGTTGTTGAGCCTTAAATACAAAACATTGCTCTTCAATTTGTTATACATGTGTATATGACTTTTGTTTTTTAGCTATGCATGTATAAGCTCATGCCCATATTTTTTTTATATTTACTCTTGTATTTGGATTGGTGTACCTTATGAAGCTTGAAGTCCTATTTCTTTTTCATTTGCACTTGGGCCTATGGCATATGTTTGTTCCCTGCTTTGCAAATCACATTAAGTCAAACATCTAGCTATCTACACGAAAGAAAAATATATATAGTTACCTTCCAGCCTAAAACTTGTTTTGTTTAGAAAAACTCGCAACAAAGTCAACTGATCTTTGCAAATATTACAAGGGGACCTATTTTGAAAAGATTCTATCACAAATTCATTTCCAAGTTAGGGTAAAAGAAATGCATTAATATAAGTTGTTCCCTTCAAGAGTTATTTTTTTATAGCAAATTGATATTAGAATACAATTTTGTATTAAATTTGACAAGGAAAGATGAGTAAATTATTTGCTACCACTGGCATAAGAAAATAAGCAAGTTCTGACTTTGTAAAATGTACAGAGGAAATGTTCTGTGCATACATTTAATTGACGTCCTTCCAGCGTTGAATTAAGGAATTCAGAACAATATTATATATATATATATATATATATATATATATATATATATATATATATATATATCATGAATTATCAGCATAATTAATTAAAGGGCAAACTTCAAAAAAGTACCTTGTGGTTTCAACTTTTTGCAAAACGGGGACTGAGGTATTTTTTTTTTACAAAAAAGGGACCGAGGTTCCATTCTGTTAGCAAAAGGAGGAAAATTAGATAACTCCATC